>OY720432.1:43531070-43832044 GCA_963082735.1 Pocota personata | reverse complement strand
ATGTATTACCGCCATTAAACAGTTTGGCACCAGAACAGATTGCTCAGTGGAGTTTAATAAATTTAAACATAAAATAACGTATTAATTACCACAATAATCGATACTAAGTGAAGCCTAAAAGAAGTTTTTCTTGCTACATATGTTTACGTATAAATAAATAAAGTGCATGACTGGATCGCACCTACTTGTACCAATATATTGTTTATTTGCACATCAGTCAGGTTTAAAATTTAAAATCGTTAAATTCTTTTTTTGTTTAAAATCCATTAAAAATAAAAAATATTTTCAAAATGCCATAATTTCGTACATATCAATTATTGTTCAAATATTGATTTCGAACAAAATCGATCTAGTCACCAGCAAAAAACAGTAGACTTTCAACAACCAGCTAATAAATAAAGTGCCGTAATACACGTATTTGGGCAAAAACTTGGTACACCATCTATTAGCACATGTCCACTGTAACTCAAATTTCAAATTTGAATAAAACCTTTACAGCCATTTTCGAGAAAATCGATTTTTTACAGAATTGGCCATTAGTAAAGTACCGTCAATATTGAGGTTAAATTGAAATTTCCGATTGCCTGCCTTGGAATTAGGCGCTCTAACCGATATTGCTACCATGATTAAGTAATTCGTCTTTACATTCTTTGTTCAATATGGTGCCCCCGAATTAGAAAAATGTAGACTCGTTTCTCCGGTGACTTTTCAACCGACTGCTCCCTCCCACTCGAAGACGCTTCTGTATCAATGAGTATTTTCAGATTTCCAACAGAGAAAACCTATCCTCATTCGAATTACTTTCTGTTATTACGGATATATTCTGCGATTTATGGACGGAACTACATATATTAATATGTATAATACGCAGGAAGTCGACAAGACTATCTTCTTTAAGTCAAAAACCTTTCTAAAACAATAAATTTATCAGTACCTTTGATCTTGGATGAAAAGAACTTGTTAAATCGGAAAACTAACATCCGATAACTTTGACACCAAAAAACCAAAAAAAAAAAAAAAAATATGCAACTAGGTAAGCTCGTACGAAAATTATTCATACTTTTTTGCAACAAAAAAAAAAAAAAATAAAAAATAAATAAAATGACCGTTAATCTGCAAAAACTAAAAATTCGTAAAATTTTAAAGATCAAGTTAATACTCGTAAGTAAAGTAAAGTAAAGGATTTAATCCAAATCGTTTGAGACGTTTTCGAGAAAATCGAATTTTTACAAAATATGTCATTAATAAAATACCGTTAATTAGTAGGCGCAGTAGTACGTACAGACAGGCAGAATTGAGAGACTCTCTTAATTCAGTTTCTCTATCTCGAGATCGAACATTTTCAGGAAACCAATACTCTCAGGTGCAAATAAAAAGGAAAATCATCATAGAAATCTAAAAAGTGGTGGAGTCAACTCAATGGACGTAGTTTCCTTAACGGACTTAGCCTCCTTAACCCTGCAGTCGTCGCGCGGATTACTATTGTAATCCACCAATGCAAAATTGAGAATTCCCGGAAAACTAGTGGTGGTTATTTTTTGTCTCTTTTAGTACTTACAGTTAAATAGCTTGCGCGTGCGCTCAGTGAATCGCGAGTCCCGGTCGTGTGTGGTTGTGTCACGAGAGCGTTGTGAAGTTAAGTGGAATACTATTGTAATCCGCGCGACGACTGATGTAAGTATTTTTGTCAAACTGTTTTTTTTTTTTTTGTTTAATCATAATTTCGAGTTATTACATAATGTCATAGCTCATGTATATGTTTTTTATGAAGTAAGGTACTTGAGTATTAATTTAGATGACCTAAATTTACATTCTGTGTGTATATTTTATATAAATATGGTTTTTTAGGAACATCATGGATCAAATACGGGATGATCAGATCAGTGCTTGGCTCAACGAAGGCAATGTAAATAGACGAGATTTTGACAACGATGATTCAACCTCGAATGATGAAGAAGATATTCTTGAGGAAGCAAACCATGAAACTGAATGTGAGCAGGAGGATGAAATGACGGACGAGGAATCAGGACAAAGGAGAGGCAATGCATTTTATGTTGGTGTGGATAATACTCGCTGCTCAAAGACTATACCACCATATAGAGGAAGGACTCGAAGACACAATATAGTTATTGTGCCTCCTGGACCCAAAGGAGTGGCTAGACAGAAAACGACAATTGAAGACTGTTTATCTCTATACCTAGATGTTACCATGATTGATCTCACTGTCAAATATACTAATATAAAAATAGAGAATGCCATGGATAAATACGGAAGAGTATGGGATGCTAAATTGATGGATGATGTCGAACTGAAGGCATTTTTCGGTATCCTCTATATGGCTGGTGCTTTGAAATTAGGAAGAACAAGCTGCGATCAGATTTTTGATCACAAAAATCATACTGGTGTTGAGGCAATTTACTTGACGATGTCGTCACAACGATTCGAATTTCTGCTCAGACATTTACGCTTCGATGACATTCGTGACCGCAGTGTTCGTGCTAAAATTGACAAATTGGCCCCAATACGGGAAATCTTAGATTTGTTCATCATGAATTCTCAACAATATTTTATTCCAAGCGCCGAGATGACATTAGATGAACAGCTGCTTGCCTTTAGAGGACGCTGTTCATTCAAGCAATACATTCCTAGCAAACCTGCGAAATATGGTGTGAAAGTATTTGCACTTGGCGACGTTCACTATCCATTTACATACAATTTGGAGATTTATCCAGGCAAACAGCCTGAAGGACCTTTCAACCAAAGTAATGAACGCTCTGAAGTAGTGAAGAGAATAACACGTCCTGTTTTGGGTAAGAACCGAAACATCACTATGGATAATTGGTTTTCATTCAATGTTGCCAAAGAGCTTTTCGAAAACCAAACAACGATGGTTGCTACCGTAAGGAGAGATAAAAGAGAAGTTCCAAAAGAGTTTCGAGTAGCCAGAGGACATCCTTTGTACAGTTCAAAATTTGGTTTTCACAGCCCGTATATACTGGTATCGTATGTGGCAAAACCAAATAAAGTGGTGCTTATTTTGTCCACGATGCATAATAATGCGGTAATAGATGACAGCACAGGAGAGAAACGAAAGCCTGAAATGATCACGTATTACAACCACACAAAAAACGGCGTGGATCTGGTGGGCAAAATGTTTTCGCTCTACGACGTGTCTAGGAATTCAAGATGATGGCCCGTAACTGTGTTTCATGATTTACTCAATCTAAGTGCTCTAAATGCTCTATGCATATATTCAGCGAACAAAAACTTTAAAAATATTATTCGCTGGGAATTTCTCATTTCCCTTTCCCTAGCACGGATGGAACCACTTGCTCACCGTCGAATACAACAGAAATCATTGCCTAGGGCTCTAGCATTCAAGATAAAAGACTTTCTAAACATTCCTCAAGCAAATATTCTGGCGTCAAGCTCAGCATCACCACAAAGTAGTTCTTTGGGTCACTGCTATGAATGCGGAAAAGCACGCAATAAAAGCACTCGCCGATCATGTACCGCATGTCAAAAATTCGTTTGTCCTGACCATTCCAAGTACATATGTTCATCATGCTTGGAAACAAGTAATTAGTTTATAGATTTTTGGTTTATTTAAGAACAGACCTGAATTTGAAACTAAAGTTCTTTTTTTTTCTACAAGAAATCTGAAATTTTTATTTTTTTAATTTATTTTTTTTTTTTTTTTTTGTATTATGAAATAATAATTTATGTTTTTTATCTTTAAGTAATATGTAATTGCATTTTGCAGCAAAATAAATTTGAAAAAATTAAAGCATACGGGTTTTACTTTAATTTTAAAATGGATTACATATGTAATCCGCGCGACAACTGGTGTGACTTTTTGGTGCGCGACGACTGCAGGGTTAAGTTCAATAACACATCCTCTTCTTTAGTTATAATGGCCACGATATGTACGAGGGTGGGTCAATAAGTCCCAGAAAATTAACACAAATTGTGTCGTCACCTTAAATTTAACTTTTTTGTCAATAATCATCTTTCAAAAGAACGCACCCAAATTTTCAGACAGATCTGTCAAATAGTTTTGTTGTGGCAGCCATTTTATATAGACGCCTACTAGCATTTTCGTCAAAATGGAAAAAAGTGAATTTCGAATGCTCACTAAACACAATTTTTTGCGAGAAAAAACTACCACGCAAACCAAACAAAAGCTTGACAAATATTATGGAGACTCTTCACCATCGATTGGAACCATTCACCACTGGTTTACTCAATTTCGGTGCAGTCGTTCAAGCACAAGTGACGCCGAACGTTCTGGTCGCCCAATTGAGGTCACCACACCAGAAATGGTCGACAAAATCCATGGTTTGATAATGGACGATCGGCGAGTGAAAGAGCGCGAGCTTGAAGAGGCCACAGGCTTATCACATGGCTCAGTGATTTCGATTTTACATAAATATTTGGACATGAAAAAGCTTTCCGTAAGATGGGTGCCGCGTTTGCTCACAATCGACAACAAACGCATTCGTTTGACAACTTCAAAGGTGTGTTTGGCGACATTCCAGAAAAAGTTTTTGCATCGTTTCGTAACCGTGGATGAAACCTGGATTCACCACAACAAACCAGAAACCAAAGAACAGTCAAAACAATGAACTTCTCCTGGTGAATCGAAGCCGAAGAAGGCCAAGGCGGGTTTGTCACCAAACAAGGTCATGGCGACAGTTTTTTGAGATGCGCTCGGGTAAGTGTATTTAAATGTACATACATACATGTATGAAGATGCTTGAACCTAGTGCTTCTTCCCAAAGGTAACAAATCACCAGATGAACCATAGATATACCGCCAGCTCTGTATACTAGATACTCGTATGTCTGCCAACATTTTGGAGCAAATCATTTGTAACAGGTTAGAGGCAGCAATTCAAGAATTTGGAGGGCTTTCAGAACACCTAAACCTTTTTTTGGGAAAGCGCGCTCAACGACAGATGCAATTAACGTGGTAGTTAAATCACAAAAGGCTATACAAGGAAGAAGATGGAGAGGCGGTTCCAAAAAGAACTGCTTGGTCATAACCCTCGACATAAAAAACGTCTTCAGTATGGAAAACTGGAGTCACATCTTACAAGCGCTGCAGGGTTTTTATAGACTACTTCAGGCGCAGTATTTTAATATAAATATAATGCCAATAGCGGCCCGAAGGAACATAAGATCACCGGCGGAGTACCAGAGGGCTAGGTCCTTGGTCCACTGCTCTAGAACGTTATGCACCACGGTATACATCGCCATTATTGTTACTGGTAAACTATTGGAGCGGGTGGAATAGATAAGCAATGCGACAATAAGGATAATATGAAAATGGTTTACCCCAGTTGGTCACTGGCAGAGCATAAAGCTGAAGCGATTTTAAGAAGCAGTAGACAAAAGGTAGAAACTGTTACCATTACAGTCGGCGGTCATGAAATCACATCTAAACCGCATATAAAATACCTTGGCATTATGATAGATACGAGGCTTTCATTTAAAGATCATATTAAGTATGTAAACCGAAAATGTAAAATAGCAAGTTCTGCACTAGTGGGTATCATGCCCAATATAGCGCCAAGACATAGTCATAGGTTACTGGTGGCCAGATTGGTTACGTCGATAATCTGATGGCCGGGGCCATGGAAATTATAACATACAAATCATATATCAAACGTATGTATCGAGTATGTGCATTAAGAGTTAGCTGGGCATTTTGCACTACTTCTAGCGAGAATGCTCCCAATAAATATTCTGGCAGTTGAACAGCAACGTCAGCACTGCGCAAGAAGAGAAAGAAGTGAGGCCAGTGCAAACCGACTTCACAGAACAGAAAGCCTAAGAAAGTGGCAAGAACGCTGGAATACTTCTGAGAAAGTCAGGCGGACTCATAGGCTCATACACCAAATTCAGCCATGGATAGACGCCATGAAGAACTTGATTTTTACTTAACGCAGTTCCTAACGGGCCATGGACATTTTCGTTCGTTATTATTTAAGAATAAACGCGACAATAGCCCCTTCTGTCCATGTTGCACTGCCTGCATTAAAAATGCAGAACCAGCGTTTTTTCAATTCCTAAGATGCCTATAAATGAATAACTAAATAAATAAATAAATAAAATACAACAAATGCAGATCAGGAAAATGCAAACATGCGCCAGCCGAATACATTAGGCTAACAAAGTCTCGTCCTTTGAGGATTACCCCTCCTAACGGGAGAAAAAAATAATATAAATTTATTCTAGTGAAGAAGATGTGTAACTTCACAGCTATGAATTTAAGAGTATATAACTCTGTTTTTACTTGCTCCTATAAAAAGCAAGTATGTATTGTTTTCATGAAAAAATTCGATCTAGAGATTTTGCTCAATCTAGGTTCTAATGATTTCAAAAAAAGAAAATGTATCTAAGATAACCTAGACGTTTGTAATAAAACCACGTACCCAGTTTTTCGCTAAAAGAAATCGAAAAGCTGTACTTTACTTATGGACTTATGCAAATAAAGTCTATCTTGTTTATGGCCGAGACGATTTAATCCAAAACTAGAAAAACTGTTTTGTCTAAAAAAGTGATTAGAAAAATTATACAAAGTAACAGATTTTTAAATTATTTTTGTTGAAAATTTATTTCTTTACTAGTTGTACCCACGGCTTCGTCTGCGTGGACATTTTAATTACTTGCCGGGTAGTTTGACCCGCGGCTATGTTTACTCGATTTACACTTTGTACTTTACTGTACAATAACGATATTCTATATTGTAGGACTTGTCCTGTTCAGCAAAAACATGCAATTTTTGGGCACTCGATACTCGCAAGCAGGCAACGTACTATTGTCCATGAGAAAAGCATGGAGTTCCCAAATGAATTCTACCAACTTTTAATGTTTGGCCCTGTGACTATTTTTTTATCGTCATTGTAAATGTATGTAGCTTTTAGCGGAAACCGTAGTCTTTTAAATTGAAAAGGGATGTGAGGAATTAGTACGCTCTCTTCTTTGGCAGCTCCGGTGAGAATTGTGGCCTTGATCACATTTCATCCCAACTCTATGATGCGCCAGCCTTGTACCATTACATAGTCTCGGGGCGTTAAGGTTAGCAGCAGCAGAACTGGAACACAAACTTTCATCTATAGTTTATGAGACGGTACTCCGGATAATTTCAAGGAGAAATTCTCCTGGGTAGGTGGTGGCCATAGTGGTAACATCATCGCTTGTTCACGGTTCAAATCCTTTTGTCAAAAATCATCGACTCGTATTTATTTTTCATGAAATAAATAAAAAAGTCGATCAATTGCACTGGCAGTGGGGTGGTCAAATGGCTGAAAATGCAACTTGACCGCGATGATAACATCAGGAGAACTGAAAAAAGTACTGTGAATTATAAGCAACGACAATCAAAAATGCAACCCAGTTATCTAGACGCTACCCTTGGAGTTTACTGAAACTTAACACCACCAAAGTTTCAAACCCACTACGCCAATCTTTCTTTCTCTCTTTCTTTCACTTTCTACAAACGCCCGTGCCCCGAAATAATTTAAGGGTATACATACCCCCTTCAGGTAGGGGTTAGAATATACCCGAGGTAGGCATGCCTGTCGTAAGAGGCGACTAAAATCCACCCTCCGTATACCGAGTATGGCGTATACAAAAACATGCAATGAACAAAACGAAAGATATTAATACCCCAGGTGGCAGTCCAGGTACACTGGAAAATCCACCCTCTTCGGAGGTCGGCTCTACGGATTCTGGGGAGAGCCATTTATTGCGTTCATCTGACCCTTTTAAAAAAGGTACTAGGGTAGTTAGATCTCCAACATCAAGATCTACCATGAAAACGTGCGGAACTAGAAGTCCGGCGACATCGATAGTGTCGGCGCACGAACAACGGACTTCAGCGAAAATTCAAAGCCTAACGGACGAAAATATGGAACTCCGGACCAGGCTAAGTAAAATGGAACTTCTCTGCGAAGAACTAAGTAAGGAATTAAATGTACTTAAAGCAGAAAATAAAGCATTTAATGATTTATTTTAATCGAAACCTCGTAATGAGTCTGCTGCGAGTTCAATCGTCCCCGATAACACGGATTATAAAACGGATGATGAAGAACTAAGTCGGGAAACCAATTGGATTCTAAAAAAACGGCCAGTCAAAAAACGAAAAGCTGGCTCTTCGCCCGAAATGTTAACGAGGCAAGAAAACACGCAAAATAAACGAGAAGGTAAAGAACAGCCTGACAAAATAAACACGCGTGCCGAAGAAAATCCACGAAATAAGGTACGACCACCGCCACCAATATACGTGATCGGAATTGCAGACTATAATAAACTGCATTCTTTTCTCAAACCTTTGTTGCTATCCGATTTTGAAGTAACATCGCTCAACAACAACAAATGGAAAGTAAACGTAAAGGACTCAGACAGTTACCGCTCAGTATCTAATAAAATGAATACTGAAAAAATCCAGTGGTATACGTATGAAAATAAATCTGAAAGACCGATACGAGTCGTAGCTAGAGGACTTCATGCCTCATGCCGAAAGGAAGACGTTGTTCACGATTTGAACAACAAAAACTTTAAAATCGTCGATGCGGTAAACTTAATTAAACGGGAAAAGCAAAAATTGGAAGGCGAGGAAACGATGGTTAAGCGCGAGCTTCCTCTTTTTATGCTAACCTTTGATAAGGCTGAGAGTTTAGAAAAGATATACGAAATAAGAACAATTCTGAATGTCGTAGTCAAAATCGAACCCATGCGCAAGAATACAAGGTTGATACCTCAGTGCAAACGATGCCAAGGATTCAACCATACGCAAACATATTGCCGAAAAGAACCGCGATGTGTCAAATGCGCCGGTAAACATCTTAGTCAAGAGTGTGGTGTAAACAAAAAAACCCCTGCAGCGTGTATTAACTGCAATGGTAAGCATCCGGCTAATTACAGAGGCTGTGAAGTAGCCAAAGAATTACAAAAAAGAAGAGATCGACTTATGAAGCCGGAAAACCAACCCTCAAAACCGGTAAATAAGGAAAAGTCGAAAACTGCTGCAAGAAAGGTGACTAGAGACAACCGAGCCGACCCTGGCGCGCTTACGTACGCTCAAGCTGCGACATCAAACACCGATCAAATTCCACACCGGGTTAAGGTAAAAGCGCCTAAAGAAAAGCCATCAGATTCTGACATGCAGACGCGTGCTCAAGCATCAACATCAACAAAAACGAACACTGATAATTCGGAAAACCCCGTATCTCACGTCTTTTCCATTATCCTTGCGAGGCTTGAGGAGCAAACAAAAACAAACATGCTAATTGTCGAAAGGTTGGAGAAGCTTGAATATAAGCTTAACAATAGAAGCATTTCAAAACGAACATGACGAAACTTCTTAAAATTGTTGCATGGAACGCCAACGGTCTCATACAAAGACTAGAAGAGCTAGAAATATTTCTACGGGAAAAGGACATTGACATATGGTTGATCTGTGAAACTCACCTGACGAAACTATCGCGTGTAAACATTACTGGATACAGTACCTATCACGCTTATCACCCGTCGGAAAGAGCCAGAGGCGGATCGTCTTTAATCATAAAAGATTGCATCGAACACTCTGAAGAGATTATGATAGAGCTTGAAATAATGCAAGTGAGCACTGTACGCGTGAAAAATGGACATTACTCTTTCAATGTCTCGTCTATTTATTGTCCACTGCGTTGCAGGCTTGAAAAAAATGATTTTACAAATATTTTCAACTCTCTTGGACCGAATTTTATTATTGGCGGTGATTTTAATGCAAAACACACCTTCAAGATGTGTCTCACAAAAAGGCAGAGCACTTTACAACGCCTGCATGCAACACAGATGCGACTTTCACTCGACTGGTAAACCAACATATTGGCCGACTGATAACAACAAAATACCCGATCTGATCGATTTCTTTGTTGTAAAAGGAATACCAGACAAATGTATTAAAATTGATGAAAGTTTTGATCTCTCTTCCGATCATTCCCCTATCATTCTAACGATGAGCGAACGCCTAATTAAAAAAGATGTACCTGCTAGACTAACTAGCAGAAAAACTGATTGGGAAGGCTTTAAAAAAGACGTTGAAGAACATACCGAACTGAGAGTATCACTTAGGACGTTTTCTGAACTCGAAATCGAAATTGATCGTTTTGTTGAAGTTCTGCAGCGCGCCGCGTGGAAAAATACTCCCTATCAAAGGAAAACGCCAATCAATCATGGCCAAAAATATCCACCGGAAATAAAAGAAATGGTAAGGGAGAAGAGAAAAGCGCGTAAAAAATGGCAACAAACTCGTGCTCCGCAACATAAATCGCATTTGAATCGCTTGTGTAACTTGCTAAAAAAGGCCATTATTGATTTTAAAAACCGGACAATACAAACCAGCATTGAAAGCTTAACAGCGGACAAAGGTTCCAATTATTCGCTCTGGAAAGCTATAAAAGGCATTAAAAAACCGAAAATACAAGCGGCCCCAATCAAGAAAAATGACAACGAATGGGCCAAGAATGATAAAGACAAAGCAGAAGTCTTTGCCGCCCATTTAGAAGAAACATTTAAACCATTTGATGGGCAAGCGCTTGCTGAAAATGATAATGCGTCGGATATAGCATTTCACAATTACACAGTAAGAAATGCAAGGCTGACCGAACTTCAACAAGAAATAAAGAAACTGAAACCGAATAAAGCTCCTGGATACGACCTAATCACAGGAGAGCTTCTTAAATCGTTACCTAGAAAAGCGTTAGTTAAGTTTCTTTACATTATAAACGCAGCGATAAGATTAGAATATGTTCCGAGTCAATGGAAAGTCGCGGAAGTAATAATGATTCTGAAGCCAGGAAAACCACCGAATGATAAAAATCGTATAGACCTATTTCGCTGCTGCCGATTATGTCTAAAGTTTTCGAAAGAATAGTACTTAAGCGATTACAGCCGGTTATAGAAGAAGGATCTCTTATTCCCAATCACCAGTTTGGGTTTAGAACCAAGCACTCAACAATAGACCAAGTGCATAGAATAACTGATTTAATTGAAAAAGCTTACGAAGAAAAAAAGATTTGCTCGAGCATATTCCTTGATGTTTCTCAAGCTTTTGACAAGGTCTGGCATGAAGGCTTGAAATATAAATTACGACAAGTTCTGCCGGAACACTTATATAATATTCTAGAAAAATACTTGACGAATCGACTTTTCCGAGTCAAACACGGAAACGAATATTCGGAATATAAAGAAATAAGGGCTGTGGTGCCGCAGGGAAGTGTCCTTGGACCGCTTTTGTACCTATTATATACTCGCGATATACCGCAAGCAGAAGGCACCGTCTTAGCTACATTTGCCGACGACACTGCCATCCTGGCAACGGGTAAAACGATCGAAGAATCGACTGAAAAATTGCAAGAAGCATTGAATAAAGTAAATGAATGGACAAAGATTTGGCGACTAGCTTTAAACGAAAACAAATCTGTTCATGTCAATTTTACTTATAAGAAAATAAATAATTTGCCCATCTTTTCAAACTCGGTTCAAATTCCGTTTGCAAACGAGGCTAAGTATCTTGGAATGACACTTGATGCTAAGCTGAAGTGGAAATCGCACGTGAAGAAAAAACGTAAAGAACTCGAAACCAAATACAGAGAAATGTACTGGTTACTTGGAAAACATTCCAAGCTTAATATAGAGAACAAACTGCTTTTATACAAGCAAGTGCTAAAGCCGATATGGACATATGGAATACAACTTTGGGGTTGTACCAAAATAAGTAATGTCAATATTTTACAAACTTTTGAAAATAAAGTGCTAAGATCAATAGTTAATGCACCGTGGTTTATTAGAAATAGCGATATCCATAGAGATTTAGGAATTGCGACAGTCGAATATGAGATCAAAAACTTCGCGCGTAAGCATAAAGACAGATTACAAGGACACGTTAACAATGAAGTCCTTCGAATTCTAGATGAGAGGAATCTACTGCGTCGTCTACAAAGGACTAAACCTTTCGACTTAACGCGATAGCAAGAAACCGCGCCTAATTTGCAGAACAAGCAGGAACTTTCAATGGAAAGGGACCTGCCAAACGATCTCAATACGTGAAAGAAAAACTGCTGGATAAGTCAAAACTTAGTTGTAGTATGTAATCAAAGAAATTTATCACGAAGGGAGGTTTTTTTAGTGAGTAAAAATCTCACACTACTATGAGCACGCGCTATCGATCCTCATAGTGTCTTCATGAAGATTTTTTACCTACCTTCGGGAAAAAAAAAAAAAAAAAAAAAAAAATATCCCCTGTGGCGCGCGCAAATTATAAAAGAAAAAAAAGCATCGTCGGCGGACATGACTTTGTCAATGGAAAAGTATACCGTTGCACCGCCGGTTATTTCCCCTAAACATTTTTTATTAATTTTATAAACAGAGCCATTTTTTTGGCGCCGGTATCTCACACAATAAAACTTCGTTGTCTTCTTCCGAGCCAACAACATGACACAAATCATGCGACCCTCCGCAATTTGTAGTAGCCTTCTGGCATAGACTCCTGACTATAGGTCATTAAAAAGCTGGACGTGCATGTTGGATATGAAGTGAAACTTCTCTACTTTCTCCCATAGTGCTGACGCTTTGAGACATGCATTAATTTCATCCGCTGGAGTCCCCTTCTCAATAACAGGTAGAGTCTGTCTGAAATCTCCTGCACGTAAAACGACCACACGACTGTGTGTTTGTGTGACATACTACACTCGTCCCACACAATTAATTTGCACTGCTGTAGAAGAGGGTCACGCAGGATTAAGCGGTAATTTGGAAACCGAATAAATATCGGATGGGGAATTATGGAAATTATATTTTTCTCTTTCACTTTACGAACTGATGAAACTGTAAAACGTTAAAATAGTCTTTCCTATAAGTCGAAAATATTAACATATTTTATTGGTTTCCTGTTTATTCAAAAACATTTTACTAACCATCCCAAACCCAATGGTTTCGTAGTTTTTTCTCTCAAAACGACTTTAACTAGAATATTTCAAAGTTTACCTACTGCACTCTCTAATTCCTACAACCCAATAATGGAAAAAGAAAAAAAAAAAAAAACAGTAAAAACCAGAATATTCTCCGCGAGATACTAATTTTTTGACAACATCACCGAATCACCCAATAATGGTCCGAGAAATATATACCTAGTTTACAAGCATTGTCTATTCTGAAAACGTTCCTTCTACATGATGTGCATATCTTAAACTGAGTATGCCTCTTGCAGAGCATTTCAGGCACTGCCTGTACCTGCAAATCGTGCCATATTTAGACTCTCTTAGAGCCTGTTTAGAACAGCGATTACAGAAAAAGACAGAGTAAGACACCTCTCTAAAGGTTGTACACTTTGAATATCGCAAGCGACGAATTTCGAGCTCTTTTCGAACTTAAGTAAAATGGGAAAAGCAGTTTTTATTTAATTTTTTTTTTTGACGTAAGATTATTGACCAGCCAATCAACCAGGGTTGAAAACTTTGAGAACACAAACTTTGAAAGCTTATATCCCCGGAAATAATAAACGTAGAGCAATCGATAGATAGCCATTTACGAGTATAACAACAAATAGGACTCGATCCCTTAACCTTTAATTACAGTAAAGAGTAAAGTATAAGAAAGTTACAATCCATCTAGAGTGGATCGTATGATAGGGACCCTATCCCCCCTCTTTTAACTTACCTACCTAAAGTGAGAGTGGCGTTACGAAATTCTTTAAACCGAAACAAAGATATCTTCCTCTACAAAGGACATTTTCGCGATTTTTAAGAAATTTTATCACAAAACTATTGTTACAATTTTTTCTTAGCAGAAAGTGGGCGTGACTCCCAAAATTTATAATCAAATGTCACAGATTCTGACCAAATATTCAAACTTAAACTTAACTTTCACCGTAAATAGTTTTCGAAAAGGAATAATTGTTTTTTTTTTAAGAAAAGGCCCCCAAAAGATAAGGCCATAATGTGTGCATGGAACATAGAGAAAGCCAGCATCTGCATATTTTGTAAAGTCAATATTTTTAAATTTTTATCAACAATTTTGAGAAAAGCATTTTTTTTTTTTAAATGGACTTGTTTGTGGGCGGATTTTAAACATTTTTACACTTGTACTGCTTCGGATTTTAGAAGGCAAATATTTATGTCCAACAAAGGGTTCCATATGGACGGACGGACGTACGAACGTGGCTAGATAGACATAACTTACTTTTGATGCTGATCATATATACAGGGTGCGCCATCTTGTATGTCGGTATGTACACATTGAATAACTTTGACATTTAACAACCGATTGACTTGAGTAGACGTGTTTTTGAAAAATCGATTCAGTACAATTTTAACGATGAATCGCTTCACACCGAAATAACGCGCCGAAATAGTGACCCTGTACATTGAAAATCATCGTTCAGTTGTGTTAACTCAACGTGGATATCGTTGAAAATGTCGAGGCCAACAAGCACCGTCTGACAACACTATTCGTCGTTTGGTGTCGAATTTTGTTGAGCACGGGACAGTGGGAGATCGTCGACATGCCGTTCATCAACGCCCAAGACGTTCCAATGAACTGGTTGAAGCGGTAAGAGAGAGTGTTGCCGAGAACCCACATGTGTCGTATCGTCACCGCGCTCAGCATTTTGGCGTCAGTGGAACCACCTTGCGGCGCATTTTGAAGGATGATTTGCACTTGTTTCCTTATAAAGTGCAATTGACTCAAAAATTATTGCCGACAGACCGACCACTTCGCTTGGAATACGGCGAAACAGTCGCTTGAATGGTTGACACTGAACTTGATGTTTGGAAGCAAATTTTGATGACCGACGTGGCCCATTTCGCACCCTAAGGCGCCGTTAACAAGCAAAATTGCCGCATTTGGGGAACGGCGAATCCACACGAGATCCATGAAATACCATTGCATGACCAAAAAGTGATTGTTTGGGCGGCGTTTGCGCCAAAACCATCATTGGGGCATTTTTCTTCAGAGAAAGCGAAACAGTAGATGGGAATCGATATCGGTGGACGTTGGTTCATTATGTTTGCCCATAAATGTGTGAAAAAGGTCTGGACGGTTACTGGTTTCAACAAGACGGTGCGCCATACCACACTGCAAATCAAATAATGCAGTTTCTGCAACGAAAATTCCCTGGACGTGTGCTGTCAAAAAATGGAGACATTGACTGGCCACACAGATCTCCAGATTTGACCCCTCTGGACTTCTTTTGTGGGGTTATTTGATAAGCAAAGTGTACGCCAGCAAGCCTCAGACTATTGACAAGGTTAAGGCAAATATTCGTGATAAAATCATCTCTATATCGCCCGAGATGCTCGAAAAAGTGATGGAAATCACAGCACAAAGGGCACATTTTGCTTTGGTCAGTAGAGGCGGCCACCTGATTGATATTGTATTCAAAAACTAGTCCAAATAAATTGTAAATTACCAAATTAAATAAAAATACTTCATATATGGAAATCAGTTGTTTTTTTTTTTAAGTTATTCAATATTCACATACCGACATAAAAGATGGCGTACTCTGTGTACTTTTAGGGGTTTATCGTATTTATTTGTCTGTGTTCAACCTGAATAGGGAATAAATAAAAGGGTATTTTTTTATTTATTCCCTATTTTTATTTTTTTAAAAATCGCTGAACAGATTTTCACTATTGTACGTGTATAGGTTAGATTCATAGAAGTAAACTGAGGTTTTATCTCCATATACGAGTAGCAACTGGAATTTCAGAAATTAAAGAAAATGTTGTTAAGGTGCTTCTAAATCTAAAACCGTTTCACCGGATTTAACGGGATTAATTTTTGTTTCTTAGGGGATATCTCCGCGAGTAATTAAGACGTTTTTCTACTTCTTATAATCTATCTGAGCTGGTTGGTTGGTTGGTTGGTTTGAGAGGGTGAGCTTATGCTCTTCACTTAGGCCTCCATTGGGCCCTTTGTGTTCCCCTCATCTGCGTAACTGTAAGGAATAGTGATGTGTTTTGGGAATTATATATTGAGAGGATTTAGGTCTAGGGATCATGGGTAGTATCAACTATATCGTATAGTGATCGGGGAATCGTAGTGTTCGTCTGGCGAACTCCAGTATATCCCCGATTCCTTTCTTATTGAGGTGTGTAATATCCGGAATCCTTGGAGATCCCAGAATTTTCGGCTTTAACTTCGCTGTAGCGGTTGTAGTTGGCACAGATTGCTGTATCAGCTATCCCGAGTCTGAAGGAATGTTTGTTGAGATTGATGTGCCCTGTTAAAAGTCCCACCATCAATCTCTGCTTGAGTTAAGAGCTCTTTTTGCTGTGTTGTTACTCGGTTTGGTTATTACAGGTCTAGCTACTTTGCACGTGTCTAGATTCGTCCAGTAGTTACTGAACTCCTGTCGTATCTTATCATTGATTATTGTTTTAATAGTTGTACCCCTATTGTACTATCCGGGTTCAGTTCTGTGTTGCCCGCTCCTTTCCATGCTAGTTCGTCTGCCTTTTCGTTACCCGGTACACCTTAGTGCCCTGGTACCCATGTGAGACGGACTCTATTGCGTCTGACAAGTAAGTTTAATTTAGTTTTGCACTCCCTTACTAGTCGTGATTTGGACATGGGATTTGTAATCGCGCTAATTGCTGCTTTGCTGTCCGAGCAGATGTCAATCTGCCTTCCTTCGCTGGTGTCTTCTGCGAGTATTTCGGTTGCCATCATAATTGCATAGACTTCTGCTTGGAACACCGATACAAATGGTTCTAGGTGAATAGCAAGTTAAATCGGTGGGTTAGCACTGAAGATGCCAGCCCCTGATTCCCCTGATATGTTAGAGTCGTCTGTATAAACCGATATCAATTTGGAGTTTCTTGTCGTTCTTTCATACGTTAAATATTCTCTTGCGGGAAAAATTGTTTCGAAGTTGTTGGAGAACGTGTACGATTTCCCAACAACATCACTGGCGCAATCGATGAGTGGTGTCATTACTCTTATCATTTCGGTGATTTTTCGATGTCCCGTATTTGCACCATCGATGAAATGGCCGATAGTTCTAAGCCGTGAGGTTGAAATGCCGGCAATCTTTTTCGCTTCGAGGTGCACTGGTTGAATGTTTAGTATCACTTCCATGGCCGCGGTTGGTGTTGAGGATTGTTCTCTTGTAATACCCAGGCAGACCATACGCTGCACCTTAGTTAGCAAGTCTCTTGCATACTTTTTGCTCATTACTGGCCACCATACAACTACACCGTAGAAGATGATGGGTTTTATTACGTATTCGTATATCCGATGGCCCTCCTGCATATCCAATATGCTCTCTTGGCTTTGGTGACTCTTTCTTCCACGTTCTTTCTCCAGGTCAGTTTCCTGTCCAATATAATGCCAAGATACTTGACGCTGTCGCGGAGTTGTAGTGATACTCCTCCGAGTTGTGGAATGTGAAAGTCACTAGTTTTGGTTTTCTTTGTAAAGAGAACCATTTCCGTTTTATTTGGATTTATTTCTAATCCACTCTCCCCCGCCCATTCTTTTATGATTCGAAGGGTGTTTTGCATAAGTTCTCCTATGATGTTCAGGTGCTTACCTCTTATCAGAACGGCTAGGTCATCTGCATACGCTACACATTTCGCACAGGTTCCACCCAGTACTTTTAAAAGGTTGTCCATTGTGAGCACCCACAGAAAAGGAGATATTATCCCCCCTGTGGTGTTCCCGTACGGACTGTTCCCCTTCTTGTGTCGTCTCCCAGTGAAGCTGTGATAATGCGGTTTGTAAGCATGTGTTCTAGCCAATTGTTTATTATTTGGTTATTACAGTATATCGAGAGTGCCTCCACAATTTTTTGAGTTTTCAGATTGTTCGATATCTAGAGAAACGCCTGCGACTGATTCCTTGGTTTCAAAAGCATCTTCTATTGTGGATACAACCTGGTGTAGTGCCGTCTCAACTGATTTTCCTTTGAGATATGCATGTTGATTAGGACACAGCCGCGGAATTGTAATCTGTGTTCTGATGTAGCTATCACAGATTCTCTCCATTGATTTTAGTAAAAAGGACGTTAGGCTAATAGGTCTGTAGCCCTTTGCTGTCGACAAATCTTTCCCGGGTTTCGGTAGGAACACCATCCTCACCCCTTGCCATTGTGTTGGTGTGTATCCATGATATAGACATCCCCTGAAGATATTGACCAGGGTTTTCTTTAGGGTGTCTAATTCTATCCCTTTTTGCAAGAAGATGGGAAGTATTCCGTCCAAGCCCGGTGATTTGTATGGCGCAAATGAGTTAATAGCCCAGGTCACTTTATCTGCATCAACTAGGTTCTCAGTGTCTTCCCATTTTGTATCAGTTCGAGTGACCCCACACTTGGAAGGTGTAGCTGCCTCGCTGAAACAGTTTGGGAAGTGTACACACATCAGCATCTCCAAGGTATCAGCTGCGGTTGCCAAGTTATTGCCCGCCTGTAGAAGTTTATAACTTGGTGGTTCCTTGGACAGGATCTTTTTTAATCGCGCTGCTCCATTATTATCGCATATGTTGGTGCAGAAAGTTTTCCATGATTCCCTTTTAGCAGCCCTGGTGAGCTTCTTGAAGCCTCTTTTATTTTCTTTATAGGATTCCCAGTCTGCTTCTTCGTTGGTTCTTAAAGCTTTATTTAGGCGTTGTCTAGCAACCTTCCTTATTTCATGGAGGTCGCCGTTTTTGCTTTGCACTTCTAGGTACCGGTTTTAGAGGACAGGCGGCCTCAAAAGATTCTATAATACACTTCTGTACTTTGAGGACTTCATTGTTTAATTGGTTAATCTCAGTGTAGCTGTTATCCTGAGTTGGTGTCAGCTTTCCCTGAAGATTACTTACAAAGATGGACCAATCTGTTTTCTTAGGATTCCTAATCATTATTTTGGATTTGTGATCAATTCCAATATCAAAACTCAACCACCTGTGGTCCGAAAAGGAGATCTCATTACTGATCCTCCAGTTAGACACCAGGTGTATAGACCTAAAGTCGCATAAGGTTATATCTAATACCTCCCTTCTAATTTTATTTATGAAGGTTGGTGTACAGCCCTCATTCAAGGTAATCAAGTTTTCAATATCTAAATAATCGGCTAAACACTCACCTCTTTTGTTGATGTTCGTACCAGTTAGTGTGGTGGGCGTTAGAGTCCATACCCACTATGAGGCTCTTCTGTTGGGACCTCGTCCAGGTGACACACCTCTTTAACTCATCGCTAGGTGGAGGTTGCGGGGAGTCATAGGGGAGATAGCAAGAGGCCAAAATAATTTGGTTGGTCTCGCTATTTCTTACCCTATATTCGAGACTTGTGACTGTGAGGTCGCCTGTGCTGATCTGTGGAATAGAGAAAATATTAATATCCTTATGTGCCACAATACAGGCTCTACACTTACTGTTTCCGTTGTTTGCAATCACTTTCAGTTTATCCCCCATCCTGTTACCTTATTATAAAGACAATAAGGTTCCTGGATGAGGGCGATATCCGCTTTTCCTGCTAAGAGGTAAGCACAGAGGTTGGCAGTTGCCGCCCTACTGTGCTGAAGGTTTGCTTGGATTACCTTCATTAATTCTTTCGTGGAATGAAGGGATTACAAAGCTGACCTGGTGAAAGCCGCATAATGCTTTACCCCCTTGTAGGACTAGTGACCCCAGCGATTACTCGTCAATCCCTACCACGATTAGTTGGCCTTTGCCTGCCTGCTCCTTTGCGTGGTAGAGTTTCCACTTTTCTGCCTTAAGGTCCTTGTTTTGCAGCTTCATTCGTGCAAACAGCGTTGCAGGTTCCTCGATTACCCCTGGGATCCAAACGGACACCCTGGTTAATCTGGGAATCTTTCCCGCCGGGAGAACCACTAGGTTGGTTCCTTCCCAACCATCGAGTCTAGATGTTAGTTTAGCTAATGACTCCGTTGAGGCATTATCCTGACAGCATATGTGGTAGCGGCTGCCTTTGAAACCTGCCCTCAGGAAATTCAGGGAAGTCGTCGGATTCTCACAAAGTGTTTGGTCCAGGGCAGCATTGAGAGCTTTCTGGAACCGTTCATGTAGCTCCTCCGGTATCTTCCCATCCCCGTCGTTTCTGTTGTAGACTACCAACTCCAGGAGGTTGGCTGCTACATCCCTATATGACCTCATGTGACGAGATTTTATGGGTGTGGCTGCCTGTCTCCTTGAAGTTGACGGCCTAATCGGATTTTTGGATTTTGGTTGTGCGACAGTACTTCCCTCTCTCCTCCCTGGGTGAGCGTTAGCCCGCCCTGATGGAATAGAGGTAAGCCTAGATTGTGGATGGTCTTTAGCAACACGACTTCTTTTTCTCTGCGGTGGTTCAGCATGGGGGCGCATCCTCCTCTTGCCATCAGAGTTTGCCGAGGCATCCTCTGGTGATAGAGTAGGGTGTTCCATCCGTTCCCCGGTCAGTGTCTGTTCACTGTTTGCTTTTTGACCACGCGGGGAGACGACTTTTGGTGTTGAAGCCAGGCAGTTTGGGTTTGAAACCAAATTTCCTTCCTTCTCCATCTCCAGTCGTCTTCTTTCTTTGGCCCTTTTTCGTTGTTGGGCTCCAGAGATTTTGCGTTTTTTTCGGGTCGCTGACTCGTCCTCTTTATGAGCGGTCAATGTCGATGTTGTTGCACCCTCTTCGATTTTATCTGTTGCAGTGAAGAGTTGCTGCAACCCGAAGTTGTTTTTATTTTTGCTCGTGTGCGAGTCTTGTTTGAGAGTATTTGTAGCCACTGGCGACTTATCCCCTTTCGGGGTCAAGCCCTCGCCGGCAGCCGTGACCTCTGCCGACTTTTGGATGTATATCCCCATCCGAATTTCTTCTCTTTCAGTTGTACTCTCCATGTTTTTTTGTGTTTTTGCTACTTTACTGTAGGTTCTTTTTGTTTACCTTTTAGTTTCTTGACCTCCACCCTGAGCTTCCCTGGATCTATTCCAGGTATAGCTCAAGAGTATCATCGGTCCTTACTCAGCCCCTCCACCACGACAAGGTAGGCAAACGACGGAGGGGATCTATCTGAGCTGAGAAATAAATAAATAAATTAGAATTAGTCTACATTTGTGATTTTATTAAATATAATATAATACATAAATATAAGATTACATACAAAACAGTCGTGTACTTAACTTTGTTCGATTTTCTTAGATTTTGTTGCTATAATTGTTCAGTCTGGGGGCATGTTTGGAAGCTCACCACGAGATTGCCATTTAGTACTGCAATGTAAATTGAATATATTCTCCAAGAAAATGTTGTATCTTTCATTGGCTCCATTGAGGTTAAAAATTGTTCACGACTTTTCTGGAGGAAGTCAGAACTCAAAGGATGATATAAAGAAGTCACAGTCCAATAGTGACTCCTACAGCCAGGGTACGTTTCGGATATTCTAAGAAGGAGTTGTCACACTGCATGTGACAGTAATTAAGACCACTTTCGTTGCTGGAGTGTATATTTATTTACTACTAGTTACACTTGATACATTAGTTTCTTGGAAAGAGGCGCACATTATTGCAATTAGTTGCGTGTAACTACATACTTTACATATCGGTAACTTACTAGAAATAACTTATTTGCAAAAACTGCGTAGGAACTACTCCGTAATTTGTAAACCCTATCCAGGGTATATTTTTGTTTGTAATATAAAAAAATAATATCAATAGACCCCTGTAAGCATATGTATATATTTGTAATCGGCATTAAAAATCATGTCTATCTAGACATGTCCGTCCGTCCGTTCATATGTAACAACTTTTTGGGTTTTGAATTTTGAGCTAGAAACATGAAATTTGGTATTCAAGCTTTCCAGAATCCGAACCAGTGTAAAACTTTTTGAAACCTATCCACAGACACGCCCACTTTAAAAAAAATATATTTCTCAATATTTTTGCTCGAAATTGAAAAATATTGTTTAAGTAAAATATATAGACATTGACTTTCTCTACATTTCTTCCATCCATTATATATGACCACGCCCACTTTGCTTTTTCAAAGCTATTTAAGGTGATGGTTAAGTCTTATTGCGAATATCTCAAGAGAATCAAGAGAATCCGAACTTCGGCTATACATTTTGGGAGCCCCGCCCATTTTCTTCCAAGAAGGAGTTGTAATAACAGTTCTCAAAACTCGCGGAAATATCCTCTACATAGAAAGATATCATTGTATCTATTTTAAAAATTTTGCACGCTCACTTTATTATGGGTAAGTTAGAAAATGGAGTTAGGGTCTAGACGAATTGTAACTTTCCTGTATGTTTTTAAGATAAAATTGGTGTGCTCACCAAAAAGTATTAATTCGATAAATCGCCTAGAAGCGAAGAATAATTAAAATATGTTTCCCATTAGCTAGTATTAAAAATGACAAAGTTTATATATTTTTAGAATTGCTGTAAGACATTAAGCTGATGTGACACACCATGAAGATCCTTGAGCGCGTATTAGATGGCCGACTGCGGAAAATAATACGGTTACCTGATGACCACTGCGAGTTTTTCTCGGGTAAATCAACTACAGATGCAATTCAAAGTATAAGGATCATAATAGAAAAACATTGTGATTCCTCAAAGGACTTGCATATGGTGATAATTTTGAAAAAGCCTTTGATAGACAACCAAGAGATCTCTTATGGGTGGCGCTAAAACAACGAGGAGTTCCAGAAACCTACGTGCGCATGATCATGGACATGTATGAGGGAGCAAGGACAAGAGTAAGATGTCCCACAGGAGTCACCGAAGAGTTCCCAATCAAAGTCGGTGTACACCAGGGAAGCGTCCTCCGTCCTTTGCTATTTATTGCAGTCCTTGATTATCTGCTTGAAGGAAAAGTGACGGACCAAAGTGCATCAGTCATTCTTTGCTGTCGATGGAGCTATCATAAGTGAAGATCAAACGTCCCTGCAACGAGCACTTGATGTATGGGTGGATGTTTTGGAGGGAAATGGGTTCCGTATTAATCCAAAGAGGACAGAGTATCTGTGCTGCCCTTTCTCTGATCCACACCGGCCTATTCCAGACATTTTGTTGAATGGAAAAGTGCTTCCTAAGTGCGAAAAGTTCAAATATCTGAGTTCTATGATCAATAGCGAAGCAACTTGTGATGATGACATCAATCATCGCGTAAGCGTAAGGTGGACGAAGTGGCGGGAAAACTCCGCTATCTTCTGTGATCGAAAAATGTCCCCTAAGCTGAAAGAAGACTCTACACCGCAGTTGTACGTTCTGCGCTCACATACGGTTCGCAATGCTGGATAATGTACAAAAAGTATGAGGTCAAATTAACGGCAGCAGAGATGAAGATGCTTCGCATGACAGAATGAGTAACAATGCTTGATAGAATAAGAAGTTCAAAGATTTCAGAAAGCCTTCATGTAAAAGAACACATCACAAGCAAGGTACAGCACGACCGGCTCAGTTGGTATTGTCATGTTCAAAGGAGAGATCCTTCGAACACCGTCAAAAAGGCAATATCAATCAACGTTCCTATACAATCGCGCAAAAAAAGGCTGACCAAAAAACAACTGGATCACACAAATGTGAAAACACCAGCATTTGATTGGCCTCAGTGACGAAGTGATCCGAAACCGGGAAGTCTGCTGGTACTTCCTGAGGCCAAACCGGGAAACACCACAGGCGGACCAGTAGGGATGCAGTAAAGTGGGAGGGTTGTGATCCTTCTACACCGGATCATAACTTCGCGTAAGGAAAAGAAAAAGCCGTAAGACTCTGGAAAAAAGAATTTAGATATCTTATATCCCCTAACTGGGACCTAAATGGTTGCTCATACATTCAAAGTTCATAGATGGGCTCTGTGGTTTGAAAGAAACACAGAGGCAAAATTTAAATACCAGAATACTTTTACTTCGATTTATCAAGCAAAGAACAATATGCGGGTACCCATTTGTTCTGCTCTAAATAGATAATGATCCAAAAATAGTAGTAGATACTCGTATGCTCATTCCCGGACAGTTGCAAACTTTTCAAGAATGTTAATTTGTATTTCATCCCCTTCATTGAATTTTGAACACACGTATGTAGCTACTCGTACATATTAGAAAAAACGACTAAGATAGAAATATCCTGGATAAAATATTTACATACATATGCTTACATTAGCAATAGTAGATACAGGGTGGGATGTTTTTTGGTAGTAATTAAAAAAAAAAAACGTAATTTTTTGTTCAAATCCGTTATCAGTGCCCGATAACACTCTCCATTGACGGTTACGGCTGCTCCAGCTTCGTCTTCGAAGAAAAGCGGTCCAATGATTCTTTTCGCACAAATTCCAGCCCAAACAGACACTTGTTGATTGTGGAGATGTTCTTCATGATTTAATTGAGGGTTTTCATTGGCGTAAAACCGACAGTTTCGTTTATTTATGGTCCCATTCAAAAAAAAATGAGCCTTATCGCTCATTATAATTTTTGCAAAAATCAATTCGAGCCATCTTCACCACAAAAGTTGCGATAACTTTTTGGTGTAAACGCCTGATGGTGTAGTCTAAAGACGCTTCCCTCACTCAGTATTTTGCACGATACGCACGTTGCGTTAACATGTAGCATTGTGGTGGCGTGTACTGTTCTATGGCACTTCGGTTGGACTGACGCTTTGAAGGCGGGCTGTCATAAGCTGATTTGAAAACAGATGGCAAAGTTATAGGGTTGGCAGATGCCGAAGGTTTAAATGGCTCACCCTGTACCCTAATTCGAATTGTAATGCACTTCATACTGTAATGCACTAATTGGATTCCAGTGAAACGATAATTTAAGGAGAACTGTACCGTTATGAGCGCCAAAACATGCAACAAAGCACTATAAGACTGCGCCGAGGAAAGGAGGGAAATACAGGAGGGAGAGACTATTTCAGCAGTGGCAAGAACATTAAAGCCATTAAGGTCATACGGGACACTCAATTTTCAACAAATCCCGTTAGCGAAAATATGGAGTGGAAAACCTCAGAAAAGACTGACAGGATTATACACAGAATTAGCTGCAGTGACCTGTTTTTAACAGCTCGAGAAATTAAAGAACAATTGGGTGACCAGCATGGTGTCCAAATATCAACCGTGTCTATGCGTTATCGTCTGATGGAATTCCAGCTCAACGCAAGAATTGCCAGAAAGAAGCCTCTCGTGTCCCAGAAGAACCGTAAGAGGAGACTTGCTTTTGCATTTGCTCACAAGGACAAGTTTTGGGCATGGTGTTGGGCCCGTAGTAAAATTGTATGGCATTCTGGATCAGCATAAGTACAAAAACATCCTAGAAAACCATATGAATCTTTACACTGATGAATCTATGCCTGTATTATGGACCTTTATGCATGACAAGCATTCTTCGCGTCTTGTAAAGAACTGACTTTCGAAGCATCAAATATCAGTACTTGACTTGCTAGCCCATATCCCGATCTAAATCCAATAGAGAACCGTTGGAACCATGTGACAGGCCATAAAGTCAGCGTGGAATACTATCCCATCGGATAAATGTAAGCGATTGGTTGAAAATCTACCAAAGCGTTGCAAGGAGATAATTAGAAGCAAAGCAAGCAAAGGCTAAATTGATATTTTGGAAAGAATTATAATTTCTATTAATAAAGTTAAATTTTCATTCAGCTTAGAAAAAAGTTCTTATAATCGACATTTAAAAAATTTTCTGAACAAAATAGTTGTTAAAATGCAAGGGTGTGCTATTTATGTGAAAACCACTGTATATATAGGAGTACATATGTAAAACTCGCTCACCTTTCAATGATTACCTGCCTCTTAAATTTAAGAAAATGATTTAGGCAAATTGTCCAGCTTACCCCTGATGCTTTTGCCACGCAACTTAGAGATAATCGGTTCAAAACCCCCTTACAAGCAATTTCTTCCATTTAACCCACATAAAATTAAATCGTCTATCCCAATTGCTATCTCTCTCCTTCGATCTTTAAAATATTGTATGTACTCATATATACTCGTATAGGTACAACAACCCATATCCGTTTGAATTCCATTCATACCCCGTGCCGATACAACCGGCGTATCTCCTCTTGTCTGATTCGTCTATTCCTATTTCATCAAAAACCGCTAACTACGCTTTCATCTGGAAATTCCTTTTATCGCTGTGAGATACACGCATTCGTTCTCTCACACTTTGTTCTTGAAATTAAATCATTGAACCCCATCTTGTTATCAATTCATTAAAATCGAGTGATTGAGTTTCTAACGATACGAAGAATACCTTGTAAAAGCTCACACCCGTTTCTGCCATCATCTTGAAAAACAATTCAAACAACAACCTCCCCCTCTTCGACCGGAATAAGGGTCCACACCGACCGAGACCGACAAAGACGAGAAAACAAAATTATCCTTTTGTGAATTTGGTAAACACGACATTTTAATTTAATTTTTCCTTTGTTACACTTTACACTGTACCCAATTTAGAACTTTGAATCGATTTTTGGGATAATACACACTCGAAGGTACGCAGCGCACATCTGTTGGTTTTTCTAGACTTCAATATGTGTATCTTTTCTTTTTGCATTCTTCAATTAATTTTAGGGTTCATTTTTTATTTCGTGTTTTTTTATGTTGTTCTTCTGTTTCTTTGTGTTCGATCGAAAGATTTCAAGACGTATTAATGTCGGTATTCAATTAAGTTTGCAGTGGTAAAAATGAAGTATTAAAGACATTCCATTAAGACAGTTTTTTGATTGCAGCAGTTATAAAATTTAAGTTACAACCATTGGCATATCTGTGAACTCGTGCAATTCTTTCCATTCTAAAGCGGCCCATACACACAACACTTGTGTGCACACTTGTGTCGGTGTACTAAGAAATGTGCTGTGTATGTGCACACCTATTCCTCGGTGTCAGACACGGTGTGGTTTCTGCTAACGAGCTGAGGTGCATTTGGGAGAAAATATGTGGGAATATCTTTGTTTATTGATATTTTTGCAGTTGTTTACATTTATTGTCTGAAATTTATTTCAGGTCGAGCCTAAATAAAATTAACCCTCTGCAAAGAAGATTTTGGTAAATTTTATGAGCTGGGACAGCGGTTTAGGTGCATCCTCTAAAATTTATATTCTTAGAAAAATAAAAATTTATTTATTTATTTCAACGAAAGTGTGCCAAAGAGATTTCTCTCGTGGGTGGCTGTATACAATGTATTAAAATTAAAATACAACAAAGTAACAAGTAACAAAATAGAAACAAAATTAAGCCAAGAAAAAAATAATATTTGCGAAAAAAAAGTGCTGGTTTTAGCACGGAAGAAAGTTAGGTTGACAAACTAAGAGATATGAGATTTAGCAAAGATAATACGAAAACATCAAAATGAAAGTACAATCGTTAGGCCGTTATATAATTTAATGGATCTGTACAGAATAGATGATGTTCTATACCTGGATGTTTTCGGCCGTGCATGATGTATATCATTTCTGTTGCGTGTGTTGTAGGTGTGGAACTCGCTTCTATGATTTAGTTGTAGTACTGAGTAGGATGCTGTTGCCATTATATTGTGAAAGTTGCATAGTAGGTGCAGCTGCACAGTATCTCGAACCAATAGAATCCCAAGTTGTTTGTGCATTTCGCGAGTTCTTGTGTACCAGTTGTAACGGAAGAGATTTTTTAATGCCCGGTTTTGCACAAACTGCAGATCATTTATAAGTCCCATACAGCTACCGCCCCATGCATTTATTCCATAGATGAGATGACTATGGAAGAACGAAAAGTATAATGCTTTTTTAGTCTCATAAGGAAGGCAGTCCCCTATTCTTTTGAAGACTCCAGCAATGGAGGACAATTTTGTTGTTGTTTTATTTATGTGCCCTTCAAAACTAAGTTCTCGATCAAACCAGACGCCTAGATATTTAAATTCATCAACTCTTTGGACAGTTTGCAGCTCATACGTAATATCTAAGGCAATATTGATTTTGCTTAATAGCATGTACTTTGTTTTTTTAATGTTCATGGACAGCTTATGAGAACTCATCCAGTTTCCTAAGTTTCTGATGTCCTCATTCATGTTTATTTGTAGCGCGTTTATGTTGTTCTCGCTGAAAGCGAGGCAGATGTCATCGGCAAACATGAATAATTTACCTCTGGTGGCAAGTTTACTGATGTCGCTTACATATGTGCAGAAAAGTGTCGGTCCCAGCACACTGCCTTGCGGTACTCCATATTCCATGAATGAGTGAGTGCTTTTTATGCCATTAACTTCAGTAAATTGTGTTCGGTTTGTCAGATATGAACTAAATCACCTGAAGCTATTTCCTCGTACTCCCATTGACATCATTTTTTGTAATAAAATTCGGTGGTCTACTGTATCAAAGGCTTTCGACAAATCCACAAAGAGTAAGGCTACTACCTTTTTTGAATCTTTCTGCTCTTGAATGTAGGACACTATGTCTACTAGAGCAGAGTTTGTACTTGACTTTTGTCGAAAACCATATTGCCTTTCAAATGTCAGTTTATGTTTTACTAAGTGTTCTAAGAGCTGTCTATTCACTATTTTTTCTAGTATTTTTGAGATTACAGGAAGAATCGATATAGGACGGTAGTTGTTAAGATCACTTGCTTCTCCTCCTTTGAAGATTGGTATTATTCTTCCAATTTTGAGCGGTTCAGGAATATATCCTTCGACAAGCGATTGGTTTATAATCTGGGTAATTGGCTTGTGTAGTTCTTCACAAAGTTGTTTGATGAGGTGAGATGATAATCCATCTTTATCTTTCGATTTGAAGGCTTGATGTTTTTTATAATATTTTGTATCTCCAGAGGTTGTACTGGGTGAAATTTGAAGTTTTCTACACCTGTTTGCTCAGCATGGAAAATGTTTCTGTTTGTACATGTAGTCGCAATATTTTTCCCACTATTTAAAAATGAACATTTATTTATTTATTATAGGAATGTATGCTAAACAAATATAAAGAAAATGAAAGTTTTTTGTTTTTGTTTATTTTTATATTTTCTTTTTGTTATTCTAATAAGAAAAAATGATTTCGTTATTTAAGCAATGAAGCAATAATTTGTTTGACTAAATAAAGATGAAAAAGTAATTTATAATCACTTCTTTACTTGGATATATCCTTTGAGAGATTTGATAATGGCTTCACAGGTTTCTATAGTGATTTTCCCCAAACTCTGAGGTGATATAGCAGACAAAAATTTAAGATCCTCGAAGTTTTTTCTGGATGCAAGGAATCGCAAAGTGACGGAAATCCTTTCGTGAGGAGAGATTGCATCGCGCATGTGGGTGTCCGTTTTTTTTAATTATTGGTTCAACTAAGGTCAAAAGTTTCTAGTATGTCATAACATCCATCCTTAAAAAATTTTTTTTTTTTCAAATTCTGCTAGCAGGGCTAAATGCGAAAATTTGTTTCTTCTCAAGAACCAGGCCTTCGACCAAGCTATTTTTTTTTCTTTTTTTTTTTCTTTTTTGTCCGTACATAAAGCGACTATTATCAACGCGTAAACCACCGTATCGGTATCACTCTCACGACTCATGATTTCGGCCTTCTCGTTATGAAATCTGACGAACAACTGATGTGTACGAATCGGTGTTACGTGTGTGGTAGAAGGCCACACCGGTGTGCACACAAGTGTTGTGTGTATGGGCCGCTTAATAGCTTCTAGAGGATAGTCCCGATCCCTATATGATCTGTTTGAGACGGAATTTTATTTTCGTTTTATTAAATGATATAAGGACTGACATCAAGGTACATGAATCTTAACGAACACGCATTTAGACTCCACTTTACGCAACCTTCAGGGTCGGCCCTGCTACCAAACCACATAATGAATCTCAAATACACACGATCCGATGATATTGTAGAATTCTTCAAACAACCGAAACATTTCACGATAGCTTGTCGGAATATTTAACTTGATTATTTAAAAATTTATGACTGCATCATTCTATCTTCGCACTGCGACATTTAATAGCAGGCATGTTATAGGGTGACCAGATAAGAACGATAGGAAAAGAAATTTAATTAAAACAACAACGGTATGAGATATCAAATTGATTCTAGCTTTATTTTAAAGCTACATTCATGCCATTACGAGTATGTATGGAATAGCACATCATTTAAATGGCCGCCTCGGCTTCGCTGGCAGTGCTTCAAGCGGTCGGTCCAATTTTTGTCCAATATGTGCGGCGTTCTTCCGGCAATAGCGTCTCGAATCTTGGCCTTGGCACATTCAAAGTGGTTGGCTTGACGTAGCCCCAGAGAAAATAATCGAGGGATGTCAAGTCCCATGATCGCGAGGGCCAATTGATGAAAGCTCGCCGTGAGATGACCCAGTCGCCAAATTTCTCCTTCACCACTTCGAGCGTTGCGTCGCTTATATGGCATGTAGCACTGTCTTTTTGGAACCACAGCTCGGATGTATCGATGTTGTCGAGCTCTGGCTACAGAAAGTCGGTTAACATCGCTCTATACCGAGGACCATTGACGGTAACAGTGTCTCCATTTCGAAAGAAATAAGGTCCGATGATGCCGCCGTGCCATAAACAGCACCAAATAGACAATCTTTGTAAATCTATTGATGCTTGGTCGAACATTTGTGGATTGTGGTCGCTCCAATAATGACAATTTTGTTCGTTGACATAGGCCCTGAGCCAAAAATGGGCCTCGTCCGAGAAGATGATTTTTTGGCCAAAATCCGGATCTCCGGCCAACATTTCCAGCGCCCAATTAGCGAACTCACGGCGTTGTCTATAGTCGTCGGGCTGGTTGACTCTTCTTCGATACTGGCCGCTACGGCTGTTATGTTTTCTTCACTTTGCACCGATCTCCATCTGGTTGGTGGCTTAAGGTCTAAAAGAGTGTACTGACGCTCAAACTTTTCAACGGTGCAACGAATTGCCTGCGCACTTAAGCCATGATGACGACCGACCTCACGACGAAATTCAAGTTGCGTATTTACAACTGAGCCGGAATTTCGATAATATTTTTTAATAAATCAAAATCAGTCAAATGATGCACGATGAAATGGCAAACCTTACTGAATATTTTGACGGCTGGATGCCATTGGTAACTTTGACAACTGCTGAAACATAACAATTGGAAAAACTATCATTGCTATCTGGTCACCCTTTTGCATTTACATTTACATTATTAGCACTCAACTGCAGAGCAAGTAAGCAGCCGCCAACTACTAATTGGAAGGGTTCAAGAGGTTGGAACATCCCTGGGGAAAGTGTATCTAATTTGGCCGAAATAAATACTAGTTTCTCTGTAAAAATCTGCCCACTAGCATGGTACGTGATTACAGATTTTATCAAACGAGAAGGTCATCGAGTCCGTAGACACCTATTTTTAAAGAGGTTGGAGCATCCTGGGAAAAGCGTATCGAATTTGGCCGAAAAAATACTTGTTTCTCTGTTATATTAGGTTAGGTTGAAGTAGCTGCTAGCTAAAAACGGAAACGCCAACACATGGAATTTCTCCTGCCTTCGAACATCTATCTCCTTAATCGAACAATTTTTAGCTTCTGATGAAGCGAAGGAGGCTTCTTATATCTATATTTGTAAGATCATTGAAATAGAAAGCTCCTATGTGAAGTCTTCTTTTATGGGAGAGAGCTGTACATGTACAAAGGAAGTGGAGAATAGTGTCCTCTTCCTGGTAGTTCCATATCTGGCGAGTTCATCAGCCTTACAGTGATATCTCTTTGCTCTGTCACCCAGCAAAGGTGAATATGAAACTACTTTGCCACTTATGTGAAAGACGATAGGCAATCTAGGGCTGCTATTGACTTTAGGGAACACGATTTCAAAGACTTGATTGCTGCCTGGCTATTCGAAAAGATGCGTATGTATATCTGTCGTTTATATGAGGTTTTTTTTTTAGGCAGGATAAGATTTCCTTAATCGCAATTATTTCCGCTAGGAACACGCTACACTGATTTTCAAGACGGAAGGTGAGGCTAAGATTAAGCATATCATATATTGTGTGGATTAGAAGTTTGAAAAATATTCTACAAACATCTAGGTATGTTTGCTTCATTTAATGCAGAGAAGCACTGCGCCATCATTTGCCAGATATCTATAGTTTTAATAATTATAATCTCAATTAAAAAATAGTGTTTTATGAATTCTATTGCAGGACAACATAGAACTTTGATATACTTGATATCTACTTTGTTGGAAAAATTGTGACCCATTTTTAGAAAATCATACTGACACGTGGCATATGGATGTGGAGTGGAATGTATGTAAATTTTCACACAAAATTCGTATGGATAAATTGTGGGTAACCTGGTAAATTGGTGGATTCAACGAATACATTATATCCCATCGGTGATGTCCCAATTAGATGTGCACTCATAAATTCATCAATTAATCCCAGAATCGGTTATACTCGTATGTATCTAGGATAATGAACGTTTTATTGCAAATTAGTTGAACGTACTGCTGCGAGGCTTGATAGCCCATTACCCTCAAGAGAGACATTAAATCTAAAATTAAAGGATGGCTGGATGCAAACTGTTAATTAATAAGGTTTGCTGGGGTGAAAATCAGGTGAAATGAGTTTTGTGCACAGGGGACCAGAATTGAATTCCGATAAATTAGATACTCGTTCATGGAATATATTAACAATAGATTACAAACTCTGTTAGACTTATCCTTGTAGTAAATGCGGGAATTGAACGAAACAATTTCGCGTGTTCTATAAATATTATAGCCAATTATTAATAATTAAATTTCAATGACTGCAAAATGATAAGTCGATCATGAGCGAAGATTTCGACCACCAACTCCAAAAAGGCGACAGATGTATGTATCATATGAATATGTAAATGAACGAGTATGGATACGTTAAAGTTTATATAAATAATTAAGTGTTGCCGATATGCATTTACGTTTATATTAATAAACAAAGTTGGTTAAGGTATTTATGCGAAATAATGCGAATTCGAATGAAATGTGCTGATTCGCCACATCCTTTTCACAATACGTCATCAATTGGACTATGTACTCTTAAATAACATAACATTCAAACCACTTAATTGTTACGGAAATACAGTTTTATACCTGCTTCTATAAATTATTTTCTTGAAAGATTTAATCCGAGATTTTGATCAATCTTGGTATTACATACTATGTACATGTAGGAACCAGATCAATCAAATAATATAACAAAATAGTTTTATTATAAAAGTAATTAGTTACTTCAACAAATATATTACAGAAAAAAAAGTATTTGATAATATTAACGAGACAGCTTAGCCACGATTCCTCAGCTTGACGGCTTAGTTAATACTCCCCCAATCTGTTGTGTAATCTCCAAAACTCGTGAGAGTAAGAGTTAAACAGTGACGTCACAATATACAACAGCGCTGGTACTCAGCCTATATCCGGCCATCCTGCATTTCATCCGCCTCGGATGAATGGTCACTTTCACTATCAAGCCTGCTGTCCTTTCGCCAAGGCTTCATAAAATCGCAGTCGTGTTGGGCCCCTCATGAGATGCAACTTTCTTCACCGTATAACGTCCACCTCTGCCCTTAAAAACAACTGCATATGGACCAAAAAAATCTGTAAAGTGTTTGTTACTCGCCTCAAATTGCGTTCTTTTTATAGCTACTATGTATGTCCCCCACATAATACTCAATCGCTGCCTTTCTCTTACGGTTAAATGTTTGTCTATTCTCAGCTTGAACTTTCTCAATTTGCGAGCGTTCAGCTTGGCCATTTCCCATTGGCACGCCTGAGGTCACCGCAATGTGCTCTATATTTTGTTCAGTGCAAAAATCCTGAAAACAGCTAGAACAAAACGCCTAGGATTTCCAAAATGTTGTTGCAGCTCTCTTATTTTTCGTAAAGTTTCCTCCGGTGACACCGTCTTCGTTGGAAAAATCCACAGAAACTTCGAAAATCCGTCAGTAACAGTTAAGATATACTTATACTGCTTTGTTGTTACATCCATCGGGCCGATGTGATCAAGATGGAAAGTATCAAATGGTTTGTTCCTTTGTCCAGCTGATTAAGAAACCCCTCCTGTTTGCCTGCTTTTCTGTTCGCCAGTATGCACTTGACACAATTGTTGAGATGTCTCTGCACTTTATCCCTTAACTGGGGAATGAAAAATTCTTGCGAAATGAGGTGCATTGTTTTCTGCACCCTAAAGTGTCCCTCATCGTGCTTCAAGTTGATGATTTCGGTTTCCATATTGTGAGGAACCACTAAAAGTGAAAGATCATTTACTTCATTAAAAAGCAACTCACCTCGGGTTTGGAAATTATCGTAGGTCTTTTCCTTAAACACTTCTTTTACTGCCGTTATAAAGCTGTCTGCGTCTTGTGCCTTCTTTATGCGAACCAAAAGCTCCTGTTGAACGGCGTACACTGCTGGTGAACGGCTTAACGAATCGACATGGGTCTGCACGGTGTTTAACATCATAGTCAAAATCCTGCATATATAAAATCCATCATTTGACAGCATTTGATAATTCCTTTTTGTTCACAGTTTGACGGAATGCAGCGCAGTCAGTCAGAACTCTGAACTTGGTACCCAATAGGTAAATCCGAAATTTTTCCAACGCTTTATATACAGCGTAAGTTTCCAGCACATAACTATGCCACCTTTGTTCTGCTGCGTTATTTTTTCTACTATAGTAGAAGACTGGATGCAGCTGATTATCGTCACTTCTTTGCAGAAGAATCGCTCCTATGCCTTCTTGACTAGCATCTGTATGCACTTCTGTGTCTACTCCTTGACGGTAGATGGTAAGTACAGGTTTACTTGTCAAAGCCTGCTTTAATGCTGCAATCGCCTGTCGTTGGGCAGCTGCAATTACGAATTTACAATTTTTCTTTGTTAAATCAGTTAAAGGTTTTGCCAACATTGAATAGGAATTAATAAAACGTCTGAAGAAGCCTGTTAATCATAGATTTTTAAAGCATAGATTTTTTAGTCAGAGGGACTTACTGTACCATTCTCTACCACATGTCCGAAGAAAGTAACTCTCCTCTGGAGGAACTTACATTTTGGCCAGTTAAAAACCAATCCATTATTTGCTGCAACCTGTAGTACGATAATTAGTTTTTCCAGGCATTCCTTATGCATTGACTAAATCGCAAAACACAACAGGGATAAATCTCACAAAAACAGCGGGCCCATTTTTCAGCCCGAACGGCACAAAATTAAATTTCCATTCACCATCTTCAGTAGCAAAGGCTGTGAATTTTTTACTGCTTTCGTCCATGGGAACGTGAAAAAACCCATTCTTCAGGTCCAGCGTTATAAATACCACATCATCCTACAAATTGTCTAAGGCGCTCTCAATAAGTGGTACTGGAAATCCATCTCTTATTGTCTTGGCGTTGACTCCCCTGTAGTCGATGCATACCCTGAATGAACCACCCTTCTTTCTCACAACAACGACACGGCTTGTAAACGGTGAAGACGAGGGTCGAATGATTCCAGCTTTGGACCACTCCTCAACCTGCTTTTTGACCACTTCAGCTTCATTAATTGGAAGACGTCGTGGTGTTGAGTAAATAGGAGTCTCATCACCCAATACGATAGTCATCTTAATAGGACAATCACTTACAGTTTTCGGCTTGTAATTTGAAATAAGCTCTTTCACCTGAGACTCATATTGACCTGGGACTTCAATATCGGTGTTTCCATCCACCTCGATGTTCATGATGCAGTTTCCGTCTTCCTTCTCACAAAATGTCGTCTCTCCATCTATCAATTACATCACGTCCGATTATTGCATCGACACGAATGCAATTGTCTGGAACCACGTGTATAATGCCCATCAGCTTAACATCGTCAATTATCAGCTTTAAAATTCCCCAACGTATTATACTTTCCTGGACCCAGACCAACTAAATGTATCCTTTCTTTATTTAACAGCTCTACTTCAGCCAGCTTTGCAAAACTATTTTTCCGAATTAAAGAAATTTCAGCACCTGAAACAATTAATACTTTAAAAGACTGACCGTTTATAGAAATAGGCTTCGAATTAATTACGGAAAACGCATTAGCTTGCTTAGATTTTGTTGATGGACAGTTATTTGATATGTGGCCTGTTCCGCTACATCTAAAACATTTTGTTGCAGAACGGCAATCCTTCTTTTGGTGTTCAGAAGACCCGCAATTGAAGCAATGCATGTAGTTTGCCCCCTATTTTTTGATGACGATCCGTATGAAAAAGCACCGCTGCTGCTGCTACCGCCTGCGCTCCAACCTCCACCGAAACTCATTCCAACTTTAGCTTTAAATTTCAAAAATAGTTCATATTTTCCGAAAAGCTCTGATAAAGATTTTGCACCGTATAATATGAGTTTATGGTCTTCACGATCCCCGATACCATTTATTATGTACGTAATCAGCGAAATGTTATCCACGTCAGCTAACTGCCCAATTTCTTTAATTTTATAGGCATATTCCCGAAAACCCATTTCCCATTGCATGTCCGCTTTGCAAAATGTTTTTTTCAAATTCCGCACACATAATTCTCTTGAATATCATTTAAATTAAAACTGTTAAATGACTGCCCGCTGCCTGATTGACCCGATCCCGCAAAAATATCCGCTTCAGATGCCTTTTTGGCCGTCTGCACTACTTTTTTATTACCCAACTCTGCGTTTGCTTCTTTCAGCCGATCTAATAAGACAGCTTTAACTCCACTAGTGTCCAATCCTAGTTTGGACAGTTCCCCTCTTAATTGATACACCGTCCACGACTCCATTGCAAAAAAAAAATTTTCTAGCGTAAATTAATTAATAGAAAACAAACAAAAAAATATTTTTTAGGATGAACTTTTGATTAACTTTAGGTTGAGCCCCCAAAGATGTTGGAACCAGATCAATCAAATAATATAACAAAATAGTTTTATTATAAAAGTAATTAGTTACTTCAACAAATAAAAGAATTACAGGAAAAAAAGTATTTGATAATATTAACGAGACAGCTTAGCCACGATTCCTCAGCTTGACGGCTTAGTTAATACTCCCCCAATCTGTTGTGTAATCTCCAAAACTCGTGAGAGCAAGAGTTGAACAGTGACGTCACAATATACAACAGTGCTACTACAATAGATAAATTAAAAAAAGTAAGACTCGCAGTTCTATCCGTTTGTCTATCAGTTTGTTCCTTTGTCTACAACGTAAATGGCTGGATGGATTTATTTCGAACTTCATGCCTGGGCTCTGTGTGGTTACAATTTAATGCGAAATTGGAGTTTTTGATTCTAACTTCAAAATTAATGGTACTTTGCTTAAAACTAATTTTGATAAATTTGAAAATTTTCTCTACGACGACGGCTCCAATTTCGATAGAAATTCATATCGGTGGTAGTATAATTCGAATAACGGTACCTACTTCAATTATAAGTGAACTTAGGTACATCGGCCATTTTTCGATTAAGACTAAGACAATTACATAGTAAGGATATGTCATTCAAATTTTGGACATAGGTTCTAAAAAGTTGTTTAGGCTTTGAACACATTTTTGGAAAACTACAAACAATTTACGAACGGACAGCGCGTATGAGCGGGTACGTTCGAAACAGTAGTGCCTTTGGTTTGTTTTGTACTTACGAGGAAAGCTGATGGAGTGGTTAAGGGCCTATCTGACAGAGAAGACTTTCCGTGTTAAAATTAACAACTGCTTCAGCACCGAATATGGAGTCCAGTATGGGGTTCCGCAAGGGTCCAAACTCGGCCCCCTACTCTTCTACTGTACACAAATGGAATGCTGAAATGCCTGAAAAAGAGTGTTCCATTCGCATACGCAGACGACACCGCAATAGTTGTATGTCACAAGGACATAAACGAGGCAACGAGGATGATGCAGAACGAGTTCGACGAAATAGGGAAATGATGCCATGACAATGGAATTGTGTTGAATGCATTAAAAACCAAAGTTATGCACATTAGTAGTCCTCAATACCCGGCAGCAGAAATCAGGCTTAAGACAATTAATTGCGCCAACCAGGTTAACTTTGAAGTTATTGAAGTATTGGCTACGTATAAGTACCTAGTAGTCACTGTTGACAACCACTTCCTCTTGGAGCCACACATCAACGATCTGAGGAACAAGCTAAGAGGGTCCCTATTTGCGTTAGCTTCCCTGCAGCACAAATAAACAGCTTGGGTACAAAAGCAGGTATACCATGCTCTTATTGAGTTCAGGCTAAGATACGGCATATTAGCCTGGGCAGGTGCGGCACAGACATATTGATAAGCTGCAAAGTATTCAAAATCGAGCAATTAAATTCATATCGACAAGAAGCGCACAAACGACAGCAAGTAAAGTGAGGGTCCTAAGTGTAAACCAGATCTTCAAAATGACGCGTATTGATGCAATAAGCAATAAAATAATGTTTTAACTTTTTTTTTTATTCATTTTGAAATTTTTTATTCAAAAACAAAGCAAAATTATGGGTATATAGATTTTGCCATATTACTATAGCTTTTCCTATTTAATGTTGGCACTATTCACTGGAATCTGTCCATGACTCTTTAACAAATGAATTTTCATTATTTTGAACTTCATCTCGAGACATAAGGGTTTCATCGTTTGAAGTTGTATTTGAATCTTCTGGAAGAAGCATTTCTATAGTGTTCTTCGAAAATGTTCTTTTTGACTTCGAGGGGGATTTTCTTATGAAAGAAATTAGGGGATCAGAGATCAGTAACTATCTGTTTAGGACATCCATGTTACAATCTGACCTATAAAACTTTCTTTAATAGTTTAACCTGTATAGGCTGCAAGTCAAAGAAGAAAAAAATCGATAAACTTACTTAAAGTGTTTGTGCCTGGCTTCGGCTGTTTCCTCTGATAGCTGACCTATTGGAAGCAGAGCATTTTCTATAATTATGGGTCCGTGCATTAAAATTTTATGCATAGTCGGAGTCATAAGGTGCCATGGATATAACTTTACATAAAGTTTTGCTGTATCCACTGTGTACAGACCAAATTTTGAGACATAAATTTTGTATTTACTAGAAATTGTCTCTAAAATAATTTTGAAACAGAAAATCAGTTGAAAATCTATTCCGGTTATTTCAGCTGCAGCTTCCGGATTATTAAAAATCTGCGACTAGTGTGTCTGTTATAGTATATGACTCTGGAACAGGATAGCAATCTTTTTTAGCTGTAATATGGAAATAAGTTTTTATTACTTGTAGCAATGATTTCATACTATTTCCGTGATAATCCTGCCTCAACAAATGTGGAAAGAGCCTTCAGCGTTGACAGTTTTTCATTTTTTTCCTTAATGCTATCACAGTATGCTTCTTTATACTTTTGCGCTCTGCCGGGAGATTCCACCATTTCTGTCAACAGTTTTGAAGCCACCGCCTTGCCAGAGTCTCTTAATTTCATCTGAGTGGCAAACTGTTTTTCTTCTCTTACTTCGGACACTCGTTTGCAGGTCGTCCTGGTCCAAAACTGGTTGCTTTATTTGGGAATTCAAAACTTCCTTGAAGCCAGGATTCATTATTCTTTATATATATTTATAAAGAATAATGAATCCTGTGGGATTCTAACCATTTTCTTTTCAAGTCAAACAAAAGCAGAGCGACTTTTGGCTTAAATCGTTTTAATTGCTTATTTGAATAAAAAGCACTGTTTAGTAAGATTTTTTTTAAAAAATTCAGCTTTTCCGTTATATCTCCTTCCCCACTTTCTTCCATAATGTTAAATAAAGATCTCCTCGTCACAACCCTCATACCGGACGGCCCTCATAGTAAAATTTTTTTTTCTTTAACAAGTTATGTATGGCATATGAGCATTATTTTAATTTGAAGGTGAAATACTACTTCGCTTATAAAATTAAAAGTTGCAAATAGTTGCAGCTAATTCTTTTTGTATTGGGTTTAAGAACATTTTTATTGTATAGAAATGCTTAAACCGTTGCACAATAGTGCCCAATTATAAAACAAACTCATTCGAAATTAAAAAATTTCACAAAAATATGTAACTTTTTTTAATAGAATTTGCAAACAGCAATTGAAAACTAAAACCGCTATGGACAATCGGCGAGTGAAAGTGCGCGAGCTTGAAGAGGCCACAGGCTTATCACATGGCTCAGTGATTTCGATTTTACATAAATATTTGGACATGAAAAAGCTTTTCGCAAGTTGGGTGCCGCGTTTGCTCACGATCGACAACAAACGCATTCGTTTGACAACTTCAAAAGTGTGTTTGGCGATGTTTCAGAAAAATTTGGCTGAGTTTTTGGGCCGTTTCGTAACTTGGATTCACCACAACATACCAGAAATCAGGGAACAGTCTAAACAATGGACTTCTCCTGATGAATCGAAGCCGAAGAAGGCCAAGGCGAGTTTGTCAACAAACAAGGACATGGCGGCAGTTTTTTGGGATGCGCGCGGTGTTATTCTCATCGAATACCTTGAAAAGGGTAAAACGATCACCGGCGTATATTACGCAGAGCTGCTGGATTCGATTCCAAGCCGATTTTAAGCAAAAACGGCCGCATTTGGCGAAGAAAAAAGTTATTTTTCACTAGGCCAACGCACCGGCGCACAAGTCCGCAGTCGCAATGGCAAAATTGCATGAGTTAGGCTACGAACTCCTCCCTCATCTAGCATATTCCCCAGATTTAGCCCCCTCCGACTATTCCTTGTTTCCAAACATGAAGAAATGGCTCAGAGGTAAGAGATTTGGGTCGAATCGCTGAAACAATCGCTTATTTTGAGGGGCTCGAGAAATCGTATTATTTGGAGGGCATCAAAAAATTGGAGAAAATTGGAAATATAGAGCTAAAAGGAGACTATGCTGAAAAATAAAATGTTTTTATACCGAAAAGAGAGTTCCTTATTTTATTTTTCAGGGACTTATTGACCCACCCTCGTACTCCTATGTGTGACGACGGCATTAGAGTATTATGATGATCAACGCTTCTGGATACAAATCAATCATGCAGTTATCACCAGATGAAGAGCGGATGGAATGTACCAGCTACCACACTTCTACAACGCCTACGGCAAGAGACAACTAATGTACACAATTCCTAATGTATTAAACAGTCTTCCCCAGTGCCTAAAAAGTATCATTGATATTAAAGACAGGAAAAGAAAATTAAAGCAGTATTTTTTAGAAAATATTAAGTAACTACCAATTCACACCATTCCAAAATTAATATACAGTAGGAACTTGATTCATGCAACCCCCTATAATTGCAACTACTCAGTAAGTGCAACACCCAAAAAGTTTTCATTAGCTATCTTATAATTGCAACGTTCACAAAATTTTATGTTCGATTCTTGCAACACCAGAAAAGGAATTAATAAATTCCTTGGCGAACTGAAACAATATCCTGTTAAATTTGCTCTCTTTATTTCGTTCTTGCTATGGTTGATCCTTACTTGAACTAACAACGCATACGCTTCTGGATATTTTCCTTATTCTGTTCGATTTGGTGCAAAGAAGTTTAGATTGTGTTTACTTCTACGAAATAAGTTTTCTGCGTATTGTTTGTTCTTTTTTTTTGGTCTAAAAATGAGTGGAAAAAAAAAACAGTGTTGACGATTAAACAAAAAATGGAAATAATAGAATTGCTTGACAAAGGATATTCTTTGAATAATCTAGCAAAAATGTTCGATGTCAATAAATCTACAATATCACGAATAAGTAAAAACAAAGCAAAATTAAAAACCTTTCTCATCAACACCGAGTCTGGCCCTGGCAAAAGAAAAATTTTAAAGGAATCGGAGTACCCTCAAATGGAAAAAGTTCTATTCAAGTGGTTTGCTCAACAGAGATCGCGGAATATACCTACATATGTATGTATAATGTCTGATCTTTTAGGGGAAAAGGCAAGGCAACTGCACGCGCAAATTCAGGAGAAGCCGAGTGATTTCCTTGCTAGTAGCGGCTGGATAGCTAAATTTCGAAAGAGACACGGTATTCGGAAACTTATAATATGGGGTGAAAAATTATCAAGCAAAGTAGAGTTGGAGGATCCTTTTATAAAAGCATTTCAGCAAAAAATTAAAGACCTGGATCTGCAACCGTCACAGATCTATAATGCAGATGAATCTGGATTATTTTGGAAGCTTCTCCCGGAGAAAACTCTTGTACAATTGAAAGAAAAATCAGCCCCCGGGGCCAAGTCTAGCAAGGAAAGATTGACCTTTATGGCATGTTCAAATGCAAACGACACGCACTATTTGTCATTGGAAAAGCAGAGAATCCAAGAGCCCTAAGAAACTTTGCGGATAAGCCAGTTGTATATAAAGGCAATAAATCTGCATGGATGACCCTTGCTTTGTTTGAGGAATGCTTTCGCAAGACATTTGTTCCTGAGGTTAGTTATGCGTGATTTTTTAAATAAAACAGCTGATAAGTGAAGATTTAACTTTTTTTACAGGTGAGAACATTTCTCAAATCAAAGGCACTCCTTCTGATTGATAATGCGCCCTGTCATCCTAAGGATGGCGAATTGTCGAGCTCAGATGGCTTAATTACAATAATGTGCTTTCCTCCGAATTGTACGGCAGTTATCCAACCAATGGACCAGAACACGATCAGATTGACTAAACTCTTCTATAAAAAAAGCTTTCTTGAGTCACATCCTATCGCCTGGTCTTCATTTGTGTGAAGCTATAAAAACTATGACTGTGAAGCATGCGATTTGTTTTCTGGCGTCGACTTGGAATAGAGTTGGCAAATCGTCAATTGAAAAGTGTTTCACGAAATATTTTGCAAAGGATTTAGAACGGGAAGACGATGACGATATTCCATTAGCAATGCTTGCACAGAACCTAAATGAGATGCCGTCACTAATTCACAACGTTTCAGGGTTACTCCAACAGATTGAATGTTCAGAATCAATTTCAAATAATGAGATTGTTAATTGGATAATTGAGGACCACATTTCTGATATCGTGGAAGAGATTGAAGCAGAACCAATAGAAGAAATTTCTTCTTTACCAACGATGCACATCAAAGCAGATGATATAATAATGTATTTCAACACTTGTTTAAACTGATGTGATGACTTTTCAAAGACTTCGTGAATTAGCAATATCTGACAAATTAAAATGCACGAATCAAACGAAGATTTCAAATTTTTCCGTTAAAAAAGTCTGTTTGAAATGACATGTTCATTTTTAACTTTTCACCTCCATATGTTGCATGGTACACGTATTTTAAACCTAATTTGTGTTTATACGTTAGAGTGCATAAAGGCCTTTAAAGTTTGTATGTTTCTTATATTAAATAACGCAAATATTTTTATTTAAATTAGATATTCAGTAGAAGCAACTTATCCAGTGGATGCAACAGGGTCGGTTTTAATTATTTGCAAAAATCGAGTTCCTACTGTAAATATTATACATGAAATTAAAAAAAAAAAAAAATATGTCAGTGTCAATTTAAAGCAACATACTACATATATGTATTTAAATAATATGTATCATATTTAATTCAATTGCTCATTTTGATGACTAGACGCAACTTTCTAAACACAATCTCTTGCAGATAAGCCATGTGGCTTCGCAGGTCTGTATCAAATTGTATTAGCAAAAATTGGAACAAATAAAGCATTGAAATTTCAATTGAAATTAAAAAGAGCAAGTACTGGTTTCGCGAAAATGTTCGAGATTTTGATAAATTTTGGTATTATGTACTAAAGAGTGTTTTTTTTTGAGTTTCGTTTTTCGAATTGGCAATACTATTTCCAGTGTCAGCTGACAGCTGATTTGTGATCAGTTTGGTTTGCCGTTTCACCATGAATCTGCCACATGGCAGAACAACGCTTACAAATAAAAATTTTGTTCAGCGATGAGGTTCATTTTTGGTTGAATGGCTAAGTCAGCAAACAAAATTGGGGCATTTGGAGTGAAGAAAATCCACAATCAATTTTTTGAAGGAAACATTTGATGAGCGCATAATTTCGTGTAATGGACCTGTGAATTGGCCTCCAAGATCGTGTGATTTAACACCTTTGGATTATTTTCTGGGTGAAGCTGCTAGGCTACGCCGGTAAACCAGAGACGATCAATGACTTAGAGACCAACATTCGCCGCGTTATTGCCGATATACTGCCATATTCCCGAAATCATATTTAAACATAAATTATATTTTCAATAAAGCCTATTTTATAATAGAGAAAGGAGTGGGCCTCTCACTTCTGTCTGTTCGTTCATTTTTATTTCATTTTTAATGCATTTTTATTTTTAAATTCATTATAACTTAATTGCTAGACAAAAAACGCTTAAAACTAGCTTAACTAACTTAACTATTCTTATTCTAACTTACTGGCCCTATGCGGGCGCTCTAAGCTAAACCTAACACTTAAAACTATGTCTTTCGACGTAACGAACTTCTGTCTGTTCGTCTTCCCATCTGTATGTGCAGCCAATTGTAGTCTAGACGGCTCTACGGGTTCAATTCAAACTTTATACCTGGGGTCTGTAAGGTCGCAATTCGAGGGTTCCTTACTAACCGCAAAATTAAAGGTATTTTACGAATTCTAATTTAGAAAACAACATCTTCATTGGCAAGAACGCTGAAGCAGAGAAACTAGGGGTAGATGGACTGCAAGACTGATTGGAAACGTCGTGGATTGGTCAGAAAGAAAGAATGCAGAAGTAAATTTCTACATCACATAATTCCTTACCGAAGACGAATGCAAATACTCACTTAGGATGGGGGAAATAGGAAGCTGAGCATATCAGTATGGCGACTCGACTCAAGACGACGCAAATTATACACCAGATGGCTTAGAAGAGACAGAGACTGGAAACTGAAGTGGGCGAAATTACTCCACTCAACATCGGGTAGTGCGCACAAATTATGAAAACTGGCACCGAGTGTGCTCCTACATTGTAGAAGGGCTGAAAATAAAGAAGAGGGAACAGGACATTACCTTGTTACGGCCATAAAAGATTAGAGCGAAATAGTAGCTAAGAAAAGTGGTACCACCCCTGAATTAATGCAAGAAGCATTGTCGGTTTGTCTGAAGATCGAGATGCTTTAGTTGGTGGAAGTCCGTCACAACAAGGGAAGATGGACCATCTGAGGGTGCATAAGGCATTTTCTCTTCAAAAAATAAAAATAAAATTGTTTACTATATAAAGATAGCCAAGCTTTGGAACCGACAGTATGATCCAAGTTGGTAAAGCAAACTAACAGATGTGACGTTTCCCTGTGCTGAAATGCAGGACACCGGGAAGTTTCGGGCAATTGCAGTGCGGACGAGGTAGCAAAGGAAGGTGAACCTTGTGCTCCTATTAAATTGATACTGAAGCCAGATACTGCTTGATGCCAGAGAAATGGCAAAAAGCAAGTGATGCCTAAGCTATACAATAGAAGCCCTTAATTAGCACTGCTTGATAGGTATGCCTGCTATTTTTTTTTTTTTTTTTTTTTTTTATAATCTGAGCGCGCCAAAGGGAGTATTAATACCCTTTAATTGTTTCAGGGCACGGGCATCAGGGAAAGGGGGAAGATTAACAGAGGAGGTACCTATGAACGTTGGCTTTGATTCTTTGAAGGTTGTAGTGATGGGAAAATACAGAGCCTGGTAGATCGTTCCACATTCGTGTTGTTCGGCTTATAAATGAATCCCTATATTTGACAGTACGACCTAAGTTTGGCTTTAGGGTAAACTGATGTGCATTCGAAGCATGTCGCGTATTGTGGGTGAAATTTTGAAGGGGAGACAGGAGACATTTCTCCGACGTTCTAGTGAATGAATGGAATTCACAATGTCTCTATCACTTATAAGTTTTAACGCGCGATTTTGTACCCTATCAAGAATGTGCAAAACGGTCTTGGGTGCACCAGACCAGATATGGGCGTTATATTTCAGCTTAGGGTGGATGCCTTATAAATTGAGGCCAGATCAAACGCGGTAAAATATTTCTTGCACCGATTAAGGAATCCTAGACATTTTGCAGCATTTTAGGCGACCTCAAATATGTGATCATTCCATCGAAGATGGTTATTAATACACATACCGAGAATGGCAAGTCTTTCGGTTTCAATGATGCAAGTACCATCCATGGATAATGGTTGAGGGTTTTGGTTTCGCTTGGGAGACAGAAGAGAGCATTGTGTTTTGGAAGCATTAAATTCCACTCCGTTGGTTGAACCCCATTTAATTATGCTGTCCAGGTCGGAATTTAATGTGTTTAACATACGTTGCCGTTCCCCTTCTACGGCCGAAGAGCAAGGACGTGAGTTAGGGAACGAATATGAAAAACTGAGGGTACTGTCATCAGCGAAGGAATGGATTGGATTAGAAGTTGCAGACAAGAGATCATTTATAAAAATAAGAAAGAGAGTCGGAGACAAAACAGAGCCTTGGGGTGAATTGCAGACTTGAAGCCGTCCAAAACAACTTGTATTGAACGCCCCGAAAGGTAATTTCTAATCCATTGAAGAAGAGACTCATCGATGCCATATGCACGCATTTGCCTAACTCTGATGCCTAACTCTGTCAAATGCCTTTGAAATATCAAGCGCAACCATCTTGGTTTCGCCGAAGTGATGGAGAGATTGGTTCCACTTCTCGGTGAGATATGCCATCAAATCAGCAGTGGACCTGTTGCTACGAAAACCATACTGCCGGTCATTAAGGAGTTTTCGTGAATCGATATATTTCATAAGCTGACGATTTATCAGCGTTTCCATGACCTTGGAAAGAAGGGACGTAAGTGCAATGGGTCGGTAGTTGGACGGGGATGAAGATTCGCCTTTTTTGGGGGCGGGACAAATGCTTTTTTCCATCTACTCGGAAAGAGCCCTGAAAAGTAGGAGAGACAGAAAAGATTACGCAGAGGTTTTGCCAGCGTAGAAGAACACCTGTTCAGAACTAGGGGGTGGGAATACCATCTGGACCAGCGGATTTGTGTATGTTAAGACCTTTGAGTACTCATGCAACTGTACGAGTGCGAAAGTGGACTTATCCCATGGAAAATTTGACGGTCTCAAATACAAGTGGAGACAAAGCATTATCTGGCAGCGTGGTGCCCCTTTCAACGAATTCTGTAGAGGCTGTAAAGATGAGGAGGAGGAAGAAACAATAGCTCACTTTTTGTGCACCTCTCCCGCCCTATCAATGCTGAGAAAGAAAACCCTCGGGGAATAATTCTATGAAGATTTCGGTGACTTAACCAGGCTCGATATTTACAAAATAAAGAGCTCTGTTTCCCGATATAAGTGCTTTGCATATAAATGCGGGGCAAAAAGGGTTAACACTGCTACGTTCTTGTGAGGTTTCTGGTGTTATTGATCCGGTACTCTTCGTGGTATCACAATAGACCAACCTTTTGGTCTAAGTGTGTCTCTATCTAGCAGGCACAGTAACCTTGCTTAACCTAACCTAAGTGTCGTGTTCATTCCATATTATGTTTATACTGTGATTGTTTGGAAAGTGTTCGAGTATAAAAGTGAGAGATTGTGCAAGTATTAGAAAATATTCTGTGTTCTAATAATTTCTTTTAGAGGGTGGCCACGGTGTAGTGGGTGGTGTCTTTGGTTGTGACCCGATCTGTACAGGTTTTAGCCCATGCAGGTCACAGTCACCCGAGCATAAAAAAAGGATTGGTAGGTACGTAGGTAAGAGCGACGGTTCCGTTAGAAAGAACCCAATTAACACTAGGTGCCGTTTTGTTACCACACTCATGTAACCTGGGTGTTATGGTGAGTTGGTGAAGAGTCCCTATATCGAATTTCTGGAATTAAAAAAAAAGGAAAAGTTCTTTTGTTGGTGTTTTTTTCTCTGAGATGTCCTCTAGGGAATTGAAGAAGGGTTTTCCTAATGCTCGTTGTCTGGCACTAGTTGGTGTCGGACAGTAGATAAGGGTTCCTCTTTCAGTTGTGACATTTTAACTGCAACAGTGTGTGTTGTGTGGGATACCTAGTTTGACTGCGTGGTCGTAGTGTTCGTATGTTATCGTATGTTAATCTATCGACGTCTTTACCCGTTCTATTTATTAAGTCGGTTGTTTTATTTTTACTTTGCTCTTTTACAGCTCATTTCGACATTCTAACACTAGTTTAGAGGATATAGTGACCATGGCGATGGCTTTGATAGCAGCTTGGCTATCAATTAATACGGCAATCTTTTGCCTTGGCGTTATACGAGTATTTGTCTGTAATTTGATCTGGCGACAGGCTTCGCGGATAGCGAGTAGTTCTGCCTGGAAAACACTGATATTATCTGGAAGTCTATATGATTTTAAGATGTTTAGGGATTCAGAAAACACACCTGCACCGCTTCCGCAGTCCATCTTTGAACCGTCTGTGTAGATTGTTACTCCAAAATCCTTAATCTCCTGCCCATCTTGCCATTCTAATCTTGTGCGTCGAAACGCTTTGTGAAATTCATTTTGGGGATAATGTTATCTAATCTAATTGAACGCGATACTAGTTCTCTCGGTAGAGAGTCCAGTATATTACTATGCTCGTAGGATTTCGCACTCCAGCACCCAAACTCTATGAGTCTGATAGCACTATGTGCTGTAATGTGTAGGTCTACATGTAAAAGATGCAGAAGGACTGTTAGAGTTTCTGACAAGGTAGACCGTTGAGCACCTGTAGTGGCTATACATACTTCTCTTTGTACCTTGTTAAGTTTGGGTTTATTATAGGCCTGATAGCCTCATCCGTTACCTCACCTGATGTAATATATCAGCTGTTCCGGGTTTTCCGATTTAGATTCAGCTCAGCCTGGGTGCGCGGGCCGAGCTGCGACCTATTTCATATTTAATATTATTATTTTATTGCTCTTCTTCAAACACTTGTTGCAACCAGTAGATTATTTGGTCTGAAAATATTCTGCTCCCCCTCCAAATTAGTCTTTATTGGCAAATTTAGAAGTTTTCCCGTCTCCTTTCCTAGTCATTTTATTTCATTTTAATTTATTCAACTTTTCAACAACACTAGACTTTAACAGTCTTTAAGGCATAAATGTTGACATTTTCATTACATTATTCAAAATTAGAATTGAGATGACATGACAAAATTAGAATTACTTAGTTTAAAACTTCATGTTAAATTCTGCGGTTAAAATAATTTCAATAGAGAAATGAGACAATTTTTAATAATAGATAGTATTATTTGTATCTGCAATTTATGTAGACGTAATATGCCGAAAGAGAGTATCACAAAAATTATTCGCGTCGTGGAGTCTTCTTACGCTGATAGGAAGTGCGTTCCAAAGGCGAATGGCATGAATAAAGAATTGGCGTTCCGAGACCTGAAAAGTAACGCGAGGTGGAACCAACGTCAAAGAACGTTGTGATTGTGCGAATTTTAGTTTTTTGTATAAGTATTGAGGCTGTTTGGTGGTTGTGACTTTATGTAAGTACTTGATTGTACAAAACTCAAGATACTTTTCTAGTGTACAACCAAGTATTTTCTTAGCATAGGCGGAAATATGGTCGTATCTTCTTAACCCAAAAACATAACGCGTTATATTATTAAATGCAACTTGTAATTTGCGTGTTATAAAGGGTGGTTAAGTTTTAAGGGCCGATGTTGATTTTGAATAAAACACAAATTATTTAGGAAATTACTGTCATTTCTTGTTATTGTGATAATATTGGCATGGTTCAATTATGTATGGAATAAAATATCGGCCAAATGGCCGCCGCGACCTCGGCGGCACACCTCCATCCGATGGTCCAAATTTTCGATGACGCTGAGGCATAATTGAGGTTCTATGCCGTTAATGTGCCGAATTATCTCATCCTTTAGCTCTTGAATTGTTGCTGGCTTATCGACGTACACCTTTTCTTTCAAATAACCCCAAAGAAAGAAGTCCAACGGTGTCAAATCACATGATCTTGGCGGCCAATTGACATCGCCACCACGTGAGATAACACGGCCATTGAATTTGTCGCGCAAAAGAGCCATTGTTTCGTTAGCTGTGTGGCAGTGGCACCATCCTGTTGAAACCACATATCGTCCACATCCATATCTTCCAATTCGGGCCATAAAAAGTTCGTTATCATCTCACGATATCGAACACCATTCACAGTAAATGCCTCACCGGCCTCATTTTGGAAAAAATACGGCCCGATGATGCCGCCAGCCCATAAACCGCACCAAACAGTCACTCTTTGTGGGTGCATTGGTTTTTCGACAATCAATCTTGGATTATCATTCGCCCAAATGCGGCAATTCTGCTTATTGACGAATCCACTGAGGTGAAAATGTGCCTCATCACTGAAGATGACTTTCTTCGAAAATTGATCATCCACTGTTGCCATTTCTTGCCACCATTGTGACCATTGACGAGGCTTGAAATGGTCAAGAGGCTTTAGTTCTTGAGTCAATTGCACCTTGTAAGCGCGTAAATGCAAGTCTTTACGCATAATGTTCATCAACGACGAGCGTGAGAGGTGCAATTGTTGGGCACGACGACGAGTTGAGGTGGACGGCTCTTCAGCCACACTATCGCGAACAGCAGCAATATTTTCTGCAGTACGAGCTGTACGAGTATGCACTGGTGTTTTCACATCTCCTACAGATCCGGTTTGCACAAATTTTTGCACGATTTTTCCGATTGTACGCACATTTGGACGATTAAATTGACCGAAAGAATCACGAAATGCACCATATGCATTTTTATTTGAACGCCCATTTTCATAATAAGCCTGAGTAACTTTAACGCGTTGCTCGATTGTGTATCTTTCCATAGTTCAAATTGAGTTAGTCTGAAATTGAGAAATGTCAAATGAAATGCAGAAAAAAACTTAACGGTTAGGTGTGGTTCACATTCAACATCGGCCCTTAAAATTTAACCACCCTTTAATAGCGTTATTGCAACAGAAAATTTGACAGCTGTATGTAATTAGGGGCACGAGTAGAGTTCGTGCCAAAATTAGTCTTGTATTTGTCGGTGTGAAGTTTTGCGATAAAGTTAGATTTCGGAGACATCCATAGATTTTGCCAATTAACGTCAAGATATGGTTATCCCAGCACAGCGTTTCACTGAACCAAACCCCCAGATTTTTGGCTTTGTGGGCAAATTCAATTTGAGCATTTCCAAGATAAATAGGGGGTAAAATATTTGAAACATGAACATTTCTGCCGATTACAAGGCATTTGGATTTATCTGGATTTATACTTAAAAAATTGTCCTTGGACAATATAAGTAAGGTAAGGATGTCCTTCAGATCCTCATTGTGTTTATAAGCAGCATTATCGATAAGACCGCGTGCACTACTTACGTACAGTTGCACATCGTCGGCATACATGTGCACTGCGGAGTTGTGAACAACGTTCGGGAGGTCATTAATAAAGATGGTGAAAAGCAGTGGGCCCAATATGGATCCTTGGGGGACACCTGTGAAACTCGTTAAGAATTCGGATTGGACACCGTTTACGAAAACTGCTTGTACGCGACCTGTCAGGTAGGAAAAAATTAATTTTACAGCGGATGAGGAGAAAGCAAATAAATTTTGAAGTTTTGCGACAAGAAGACTATGATCAACCGTGACAAAAGCCTTTGAAAAGTCTAGCAAAGTTAGAAAAGTAACTTAGTTTTTATCAGTTAAGTTACTTTAAGCAATGCTGAAGTACAACTGTGATGCTGTCGAAAACCAGACTGGTAAATACAAAGAAGGTTGTTTTGTCGAAGTTAAGCAGACATTTGATAGTGGACAGTTTTTCCTAAGACTTTGGATAAATATGGAAGTATTGCGATAGGTCGGTATTCTGCTGGGGCTCTTTGTGTTGCTTTCTTTTTAAGGATTGGGATAATCTTTGCAGCTTTCCAGGACTTTGGGAAATTGAATGTTGTTATGATTGTGTTGAAAAGATGAGTTATTGCTGGAAGGATGTATGGTAGAATCACTTTTATAAAATAGGGGTGGATCCCGTCAACACCAATAGCTTTCGACTTTATTTTGAGGACAGCTCTAACAATATCCGTTTGCTCAACCCTGAAAAATTCAAAGGATCCGCTTGGTGCGATTACCGGAGATATACCAGTGTTAGTCGATGGAATTTTGATGAAATCACGGTTTAGCTGGTTTGGATCAACATTATCAACTCCTGAATCAATTTTACCACAAATGCCTTGCTGACGTAAGTTCTTCCATAATATCTTGCTGGGAAGTTTATAGTTAAGATGCTCACTGTAAAAAATACGCTTGGCTTGCCTTATTTTTGAACATACAAGATTTTTTAGTGCTTTATAAGACGAGAAAAATTCAGGGAGCCTAAAATATTTCCACTTCATGTATACAGCATCTCGTTCATTTTTTAGTCTGAGAATCTCTGGTGTAAACCACGGATTGATGTTGCATTTTGCAAGCTTAGTTTTAAGAGGAACATGGCAGTCAAACAACTGTGTAATCACGCTTTGCAGATATTCAACTTGCATGTCGGTTGAAGGTTCCGAATATATTGGTAGCCAGTTTACACGATGTAAGTCTCGCTCAAGAATATCCGCTCGCTCATTTTTGAAATCCCTGTATTTACTTATACTTAAAAAATGTCAAATGAAATCAATTGTTCTATACAAGTGGCGATATCAAAACAGGCAAAGAGGAGATCGTGTTTAGAAAATACTGGCGCGGAAACTTGGCTGTAAAAAGCATTCTGAGTGTCACTTGCAAGAAATAAGTCCAGGAGGGTACTACTTGAGTCAGTGAAATGAGTCGGAATGGTCGAATTAAGAAGATCAAGATTTAGTGCTTTCATATTTGCAATTAGGGAAAACGAAATAGCAGGATTTAAAATATTGCAGTTGAAATCACCACAAACAATATTTTTCCAAAACGATGTTGTATTATTTTCAAGAAAGCAATAAAGCTGTGAAAGGTCAATGTAATTTCTTGGTCGATAAAGGACACCCAGTAGATATTTCCTTCTCTCACATGCAAGTTCAATGAAACAATACTCGAACGGACTATCAGTAGGTGAGGTTGCAATTAGCTTTACAGGCAGCGGCCTACGGACGTAAATTGCAACACCCCCACCCATTCGATTTTGCCTATCATCGCGAAAAATGTTATATCCTGGCATTGAGTATGCACAATCAGGTATTTTCGGATCAAACCATGTTTCCGAAACACATACTATATCAACATTGGAACCGACAAACAAACTTCTAAATTCATCAAATTTGCATTTAGACAAACTTTGAGCATTTATGTGGCATACTTTCGGACCCGCGCGCTGTGTACAGAGGATGTTAATCAATGCACGCAAATTATCATTCGTGCCACTGCCAACGGAAGAAATGCTGGTAACACCCGTTGGTGAAAATTATAAATAAATGTTCCTCCAGTGCAAGAAAACTCAGAACACAAAACATGTAAACTCTCAAATGGCTAACAGGCAATAAGTTACGCAGATACAAAAGATACTCACTAATTACAATATACAAAATAAATATGTGGTTATTAAAGCTTCGATTAGGTAGCATTTCGATGTTCATCGTGGTTGGTAGCTGCAGCGGCAAAAGAATCCAAGCGTGTGATGCAGTCGACCAAAAAAGCTTTGCCAGTTGGTTTTTGGCGTACATACACCCGTCCCCCTCGTGTAAAGACAGAAGACAGCTGATGTTGTTGTTTGAACTCGTGAGCTTTCCGAAATATAGCGAGATTATTTGTCGTTAAACTTTCGTTGACAGAAATTAGTTTGTCAGATTGAATCCCGATCTGTTGTAAACAAAGTCGTTTCTTGGTTTTTTTTGAATGCGGCATTTGCTGAAGTTAATATAGTGATTTTGTCTCCTACCGATGAAAATTTTACGATTATCGAAGAACTGCCTAGTTTGCATTTAGCTTTGGTTCTGAAGATCGCTTTGGGTGTAGGTGCTTGAGTACATTCGACAGCTATACACAGTCATGCGAACGTCGTCATCGCCGATAGAAGAGACACATCTGACTTGTTCGTGTCGAAAGATGATCTTCTTTGCATCTTCGATTCACTTAAGAATAAAAAGTCGGCGGGAGTGGATGGTATCCCAAACGTCGTATTGAGACATCTACCTCTAGAGGCTGTAGATATTTTTGCCACGCTGTTTAACAATGCGCTGAATAATGCATATTACCCGGCGCATTGGAAAATAGCAGTGGTACACCCTATCGCAAAAAGGGGTAAAGATAGGACGAACCCTGCTAATCTTCGGTCAATTAGTTTGCTTCCGAATGTTAGCAAGGTCTTTGAAAAAGTTATCAATAGAGCCCTGTTGAAGTGGGTCGAGGACAATAACGTTATTCCGGACAACCAGTTTGGTTTCAGGGCGGGGCATGACACCATTCATGTCGCGTCGAAACTGGTATCCGACATACAGTGGAACAAATGCAAGAACCAGTGCACGGGTGCTTGCCTAGTTGACTTTGAAAAGGCCTTCGACACTGTATGGTTAGAGGGTGTTTCCTATAAGTTGACTATGCTGGGTATGCACAAACCCTTGCTATATATAATTTATAATATGCTTATGGGAAAGAAGTTCGTTGTCAAATGTGGCAACGTGATTTCGAGCAGAGTCTTCGACATTAAAAATGGTTTACAGCAGGGGGCGGTGAATTTGCCGATACTGTTTAACATCTACACGAGTGATCTGGTCAGTTCACTCAAACACGCTATAGCGTATGCTGACGATTTAGTGGCATAGAGATCAGGTCCTAAAATCGAGGTTATCAACATCCTTTTGCAGCATGACTTCGATCAAATTAAGGGATATTGCGACGACTGGAAGCTGAAAATCAACTTTCAGAAGTCGGAAACAATCCTGTTCAGAACTCCATTGTCTGGTGCCTCTAGGGATACCAGAAAAAACTGGAAAAAATTGGCCATTATTGGACAAAATGGACAGCCATTGGCGGTGAGAAGCGTAGTTAGATATCTCGGTATCTGGCTCGACCAGTATCTATATTTTGACAAACATGTGGATGCTTGTCTTGCCGGGGCCAAGAGGGCTTTTGCTCTGACAAGGAGACTATTTCATAACGGTCAACTTACCTCCAGGGTGAAGGTCATATGCTACGTGGCCCTGATAAGGCCAATCATCGCTTATGGTTGTCCATTGTGGTTCAATATAGCGCCTAGTTATATGGAAAAGATTCGGGTTTTGGAGAGACAATGTCTTAGGACATGTCTCCGGTTGTTCCGAACACCTGAATCCAACTATATAAAATACTATCCCAACAAGGCCCTATACGATGGGGCTCAAATAACAGGATTGACGATTTCCTCATTAAAGTGATTCGAAGGCACGTCGCAAGGGCGATGGCCAGCGACAATAGTCTGATCTTTGGGGCTTATTACCCCAATGAAACATACCTCGAGAGTACGCTCCGGTCTGGCTTCATACCGCCGGAGGCATTTATCCATATCGATGCAAAAGGGCTGGTACAGACGAGGGATGGTATCCCGGTATTATACCACCACCACCGCAGAGCGAGAGACAAACGGCTTAACCACGGATGGAACGCCGCCGTTGTTCCTGAGCTCCTCCATTTTAGTTCCGCAATTGCGGAGAGGGACAAAACGGATACTGCAAAACAGTACACCAGGTTCTGGTGGCTGTTCGAAGGGGAAAGTGTCAACACGCCTTCCCAGGACGGTGCGTTACTTTCGGTAACATCCTCTTAGTTTTAAGATAGTTTAAGTTAGCGAGGTTAGTTAGGGGGTTTCTGGGAGAGGCCGGGCTCATCAACATGAATTGGTGCTTCCGAGAGTTGACTGACGCCTCTTGGCCTCGGTCAGCTCTCGACGGCGCATGTGCACCATGTTGGTGACTGCCAGGCGCCCGGATAGCAATTGGGATGGTGACCACTCGGTGCGTGAGGCAACGAGTGCTCACCACCCTGATTATAGTTATTGTAGGTTAAGTAGCATAGGTAGGTTAAGTAGCGTAGGTAGCCTGTAAGAGTTTTATTTAAAACAGAATAAAGATACCAAGTTTTTATTTTATTTTATATTTTCTTGGTAAATAATAATATGTAAATTAGTTCGTAGAATAGTTTTTAGGCCAAAAGGCAATATGTTATATGATATAGTTAAGTTTAGAGCGTCCGCATAAGGACCAGTAAGCTAGAATAAGAAACCTGTTAATTTTTAAGTTAGATTTAGTCATTTTTGTCTAGTATGTAAGTTTAATAAAGATAATAAAAAAAAAAAAAAATGAAATTAAAAAAAAAAAAAAACACTTTGGAGATCTTCGTTGTTAGTCGTCGGTACTCCATGAATGATAATATCAGTGGCCAGCTTATCACGTTCAACTGAATCAACTTTATCTTTTAAGCATAATACTTCATTTTCCAGAAGTCAGCACCGGACTGACTCTGACGTTTATTCGAGGACTTCGACTCGCACTGTGAGCGCGAATAGGGTGGTGAAATCTGCGACTATAGCGTCAAGTTTTACCAGCAAGATGTTATGCATTTCCATTATAATAGATTTTAGTTGAGAGTTGTACTCCTCAAGCTGTTTGGCTAGTCGTGTCTCGAATGATTTGCCAAATTTTTCACCCTTAGACGAATTTGGTATTTGTGGCTTGGCAATTTTTGCCAGCAGTCTGGTTTCTGGTCTGTGTGGTGCTTCAGTCATTTTGGCAGCGAAAAGAAACCAACAACTGGGTTCCATATGAAAACAAAAAATTTAGCTATTACACAAAAGAAAATATCGCGAATTGTGAAAAAGTAAGGCAATATTTCCGGAAAACACTGTTTAAAGAATACTTTAAAACTTTTTGGGAAAATGTGGGAGTTTAAAACTGAGTAAAAACTTGAAAACTTTTATCGCGAACTTTTATGTCTCTCCAGTTCTGGGTTCCACCAGTTAACAAGCAAACTGCATGGACTCTTTGTCACTGAGCATGTCAGTTCAAAGCACCTAGTGAGGGTACTGGTCAGGTGGAGTTTTGACAATTTGTCTAGCTCAGTCCTAAAGCGCACCCAGTTGGTTTTCCGTAGATTCCTCCTCTCCTGCAGCTTCACATTTGATCTGGAAAGTGATATATCTATGGTCTTATAAGGACACCTCCGGCAGAACTCTCCACTTAGTAATCGACTTGAAGTACCGATTAGACAAAGTCAAGTAAATTAAATCATTTCTTCTTGCCGTAAGAAAAGTTGGCTGAGAGCCAATATTATTAATGGCCATACTTGACGACGGTATAAAGTACAGGAGATGATTTCCTCGCATGTTGCATTTGCTTCTGCCCTAGATCGTGTTCTGTGAATTTGCATCGCAATATATGACCAATTCCATCTCCCGAGTTTCACAGTATTCTATGGCCTTCGGTGGTGGAGGCATTACCGAATCATGGGGCTGACGCAACGATGAAAGTTTTTCAACTGGCATTCGTTTCGTAGCTTATAGTTGCAGCAACCAAATCCTGGCAACTAAAATGTCCGAAATTGGTCACTGAGCGGAAGTACGGCACAATTAGACAAGCTCTAGTTCTTTCAGACCGCTCGTTATAGAGCACCGAGAAACCACAAATGTTGGATAGATGTTATGTGTATTCTTGTACGCACCATATAAAGTCTGCTGCTTAGAAGAGCAGTAGCAGCCTAGGAATGATACAAGTTTATCTGAGTGAACATCAAAGACATACACTGACATATTCGTCCATTATTCGCACTCATTTGGAAAATAAGTGGAATAGAACCCTTCCAAGGTGCAAACAAGGAAGCATGTCATAGTTGGACCTCATGACATCGACAGAGACTCATTCCTGCTTGATTCCAATTCCTTTAGCTTTGGCAGCGCGGGTCTTCGCAATGTTCAGCTGCATTAAAAAATTGAACAAGAAAAAATCTCACCTTATTATATGAATACCCTTGAACTGTTTCAGGGTACGGGCGTTAGGAAAAGGGGGAAGAGGAACAGAGGAGGAGCCTGTATACGTTGGCTTTAAATGTTTGAAAGTTGTAGTGATGGGGAAATACAGAGCCTGGAAGATCAAGTCACATTTGTGTCGTTCGGCTTATAAACGAATCCCTATATTTGACAATACGACCGAAATTGGGCTTAAGGATGATCTGATGTACATTCGAAGCATGACGCGTATTGCGGGTTAAATTTTGAAGGGGAGGAATACAACTGGCTATTTCGCTAGAGCATTTCTCTCTTTACTTTGTCTTCTTAAAAATATGAAGCTTAAGAGGAGTTGATGACGCGGAACAGTACCTTGTTTATAAGTGGACTTGATTACCAAGAAAGCTTGTAAACAAGGTGTCGTTGGTTAGCAGAAAAAACCTGTGAGGGACAATATACTTAATAAACGTAACATGGAAAGCCATGTTTTGTAATGTAAAAATGTTCTGAAAATACTCAAGTTCTGAGAAATAAATAAAACACATTAGCTTAGCTGGGCACTCTAATTCATCCACAGTAATTTACTTTTTTTTTTTTTGGTCTAATGTAAACAATCGCGGAAAGTTAGTAACACAACAGTTTGACAATTATTCCCTGTCGAAGACAATTCAATTTTCATCTTCAATTTTTCCTCCATAATCTCTAATCGGGACGGGACACAACGAAGGTTGAGCGTACACAGAATTCCGCAGCGTTGGAATTAGGGGATTCAATGGTGATGAAGAAGTTATTATCGTAGAAAACGAATGTAGAAAAATATTCAGTGGATGAAGCAAATCTGTGATGTGGTTAGTTGTGCGTCAATGGAAGAGCTCTACTCAGATTTCAAGTATTTATGTGTTTTAGAATTTGATGCAGGAAAATGCACGAAAATGTATGATGACATGCGGTTCGGTGGATTACCAAATTTCACTGGGTAATAAGTTGTGTCACAGCTGCTTATGTTATTGCCCTTGATGATGATGCAGCTGATGTCGTCGTGTTCTGATGGTGATGAATTCCGAAACTGTGGCCAAACAAAGAGGAAGAGGAGGACACGCTGCAGTTTCATTAAATATGCATTGCGTGCAATTCTATTCTTAATAATGGTGCTTTCTATTGGAGCTGTTTTTTTGATATCCCATATTTTGGAATGAAAGTGCATGCTTCTTACGAAGATCTCATCATCTTTCATTTCTTTTTCGATTTCAAAGTGTTTTAAGGGACAGTACCTACAACCTCAAAATCTAGTTTGGTAATTTAGGTAGATAGCTTGAAATATTAAGACTAATTATCTTCCAATCTATAACTCATGAATCATTCATAATTTAATTTCCCAAAGCCAAACAGGTGCTTCTCGAGCAACAGAATTAATTTCTTATCTAATATCCTTGAAGAAGCAATAAAAAGATACGAATCGTTGCGAAATTATTTCACTCTCGCATTAACATTTAATTCAATCATCAACTGTCAAAGTATTATATTAAATTTTGGGTACGCACCATACAGCCAAATCTTATTCTACAGCGGAAGTGAATACATTTGTTATGTTACAATAAACTAACCAAATAGCATCACTTATCCGGGTGATATACATATCATATACAAATACATACAAAAGTCTATCCCACGTACACTGCTGGTGTTAAAAAAATTATTCTTCATTCGGGAGGATTTTCAAAGGCCCTCGCCTATCATCACCATTATCATCATCAAGGAGCAAACCAGACTAGGTACTTACTCAACCATCTCACGTTTCTGTGAAATGAACGGACATTCCGTAAGCCCTGGTGGTGGTGGTGGTAGAGGTACAAGCTGACACAAGGACTCTCATTTCAAATACGTACTCGTAAATTGTGTTTTTGAGAAAAGAAAAATATGGGATATAATTTAATGGAATTTATACTTTCATCCGATTCGGGCGGTATCCGGAGAATGTCCTTCTCTTTTTTTTCGTATTAACAGGTGTGTGTTTGTCTGTTGGAGGTGCAAGTCAGTGATACAGTTTAGAGCTTTCGGAGCTAGAACGCACTCTTTTTTTCAAATGTTTGACGCTTTAAGTGGTCAGAAATGTAGCGCTTTTATCCGACATAAGAATACTAATAGCAAAACTTAAATGGGTAATTATTCATGGTCATTTGTTATGAATTTTAGGCTTCTTCATGCAAGTGAATTATGGGGACCCCTTTTTTCAAAACGCGAGTTGTAAAATACTCCATACATCGTAGGTTGGTTGGTTGGTTGGTTGGTTGGTTGGTTTAAGAGGGTGAGCTTATGCTCTTCACTTAGGCCTCCATTGGGCCCGTTGTGTTCCCTTCATCTATGCAACTGTAGGGAATAGTGCTGTACTTTGGGAATTATGTGTTGAGAGGATTTAGGTCTAGGGATCATGGGAAGTATCAACGGGAAACTATATCGTATAGTAATCGGGGAATCGTAGTGTTCGTCTGGCGAACTCCAATATATCCCCGATTCCTTTCTTATTGAGGTGTGTAATATCCGGAATCCTTGGAGATCCCAGAGGGCAGTAGCAGAGGAAGTGTTCTATATCTTCCTCCTCCTCCTCACAGTTGGCACAGATTGTTGTATCAGCTATCCCGAGTCTGAACGAATGTTTGTTGAGATTGATGTGCCCTGTTAAAAGTCCCACCATCAATCTCAACTGTGTTCTGCTTGAGTTAAGAGCTCTTTTTGCTGTGTTGTTACTCGGTTTAGTTATTACAGATCTAGCCACTTTGCACGTGTTTAGACTCGTACAGTAGTTATTGAACTCTTGTCGTATCTTTTCATTGATTATTGTTGTAATAGTTGTCAGAGGGACCCCTATTGTATTATCCGGGTTCAGTTCTGTGTTACCCGCTCCTTTCCATGCTAGTTCGTCTACCTTTTCGTTATCCGGTACACCTTCGTGCCCCGGTACCCATGTGAGACGGACTCTATTGCGTCTGGCAAGTAAGTTTAATTTAGTTTTGCACTCCCTTACTAGTCGTGATTTCGGCATGGGATTTGTAATCGCGCTAATTGTTGGGAGTATTTCAGGTGTCTTCATAATTGCATAGACTTCTGCTTGGAACACCGATACAAATGGTTCTAGGTGAATAGCAAGTTAAATCGGTGGGTTAGCACTAAAGATGCTAGCCCCTGATTCCTCTGATATGTTAGAGCCGTCTATGTATACCGATACAAATGGTTCTAGGTGAATAGCAAGTTAAATCGGTAGGTTAGCACTAAAGATGCCAGCCCCTGATTCCCCTGATATGTTAGAGCCGTCTGTATATACCGATATCCCATTGGAGTTTCTTGTCGTTCTTTCATACGTCCAATATTCTTTTGCGGGAAAATTGAAGTTGTTGGAGAACGTATACGATTTTCCAACAACATCACTGGGGCAATCGATGAGTGGTGTCATTACTCTTATCATTTCGGTGATTTTTCGATGTCCCGTATTTGCACCATCGATGAAATGGCCGATAGTTCTAAGCCGTGAGGTTGAAATGCCGGCAATCTTTTTCGCTTCGAGGTGCACTGGTTGAATGTTTAGTATCACTTCCATGGCCGCGGTTGGTGTTGAGGATTGTGCTCTTGTAATACCCAGGCAGACCATACGCTGCACCTTAGTTAGCAAGTTTCTTGCATACTTTTTGTTCATCACTGGCAACTACACCGTAGAAGTTGATAGGTTTTATTACGCATTCGTATATCCAGTGGACCTGTTTCGGTTTCAAGCCCCATGACTTCCCGATGGCCCTCCTGCATATCCAATATGCTCTCTTGGCTTTGGTGATTTTTTCTTCCAGGTTCTTTCTCCAGATCAGTTTCCTGTCCAATATAATGCCCAGATACTTGACGCTGTCGCGGAGTTGTAGTGATACTCCTCCGAGTTGTGGAATGTGGAAGTCACTAGTTTTGGTTTTCTTTGTAAAGAGAACCATTTCCGTTTTATTTGGATTTATTTCTAATCCACTCTCCCCCGCCCATTCTTTTATGATTCGAAGGGTGTTTTGCATAAGTTCTCCTATGATGTTCAGGTGCTTACCTCTTATCAGAACGGCTAGGTCATCTGCATACGCTAAATATTTCGCACAGGTTCCATCCAGTGCTTTTAAAAGGTTGTCCATTGTGAGCACCCACACCACCCTGTGGTGTTCCCGTACGGACTGTTCCCCTTTTTGTTTCGTCTCCCAGTGAAGCTGTAATAATGCGGTTTGTAAGCATGTGTTCTAGCCAATTGTTTATTATTTGGTTATTACAGTATATCGAGAGTGCCTCCACAATTTTTTGAGTTTTCATATTGTTAAATGCCCCTTCGATATCTAGAAAAACGCCTGCGACTGATTCCTTGGTTTCAAAAGCATCTTCTATTGTGGATACAACCTGGTGTAGTGCCGTCTCAACTGATTTTCCTTTGTGGTATGTGTGTTGATTAGGACACGGCCGCGGATTTGTAATCTGTATTCTGATGTAGTTATCACAGATTCTCTCCATTGATTTTAGTAAGAAGGACGTTAGGCTAATAGGTCTATAGCCCTTTGCTGTCGACAAATCTTTCCCGGGTTTTGGCAGGAACACCACCCTACCCTCTTGCCATTGTGTTGGTGTTTATCCGTGATATAGACATCCCCTGAAGATATTGACCAGGGTTTTCTTTAGGGTGTCTAATTCTATCCCTTTTTGCAAGAAGATGGGAAGTATTCCGTCCATGCCCGGTGATTTATATGGCGCAAATGAGTTAATAGCCCATGTCACTTTATCTGCATCAACTAGGTTCTCAGTGTCCTCCTATTTTGTATCAGTTCGAGTGAGCCCACAAGTGGAAGGTGTAGCTGCCTCGTTGAAACAGTTTGGGAATTGTACATACGTCAGCGTCTCCAAGGTATCAGCTGTGGTTGCAAAGTTATTGCCCGCCTGTAGAAGTTGATAACTTGGTGGTTCCTTGGACAGAATCTTCTTTAATCGCGCTGCTCCATTGTTATCGCATACGTTGGTGCAGAAAGTTTTCCATGATTCCCTTTTAGCAGCCCTTGTGAGTTTCTTGAAACCTCTTTTACTTTCTTTATAGGATTCCCAGTCTGCCTCTTCGTTGGTTCTTACAGCTTTATTTAGGCGTTGTCTAGCAACCTTCCTTATTTCATGGAGGTCGCCGTTTTTGCTTTGCACTTCTAGGTACCGGTTTTAGAGGACAGGCGGCCTCAAAAGATTCTATAACACACTTCTGTACTTTGAGGTCTTCATTGTTTATTTGGTTAACCTCAGCTGTTATCCTGAGTTGGTGTCAGCTTTCCCTGAAGATTACTTATAAAGATGGACCAATCTGTTTTCTTCTTAACGTCGCATAAGGTTATATCTAATACCTCCCTTCTAATTTTATTTATGAAGGTTGGTGTACAGCCCTCATTCAAGGTAATCAAGTTTTCAATATTTAAATAATCGGCCAAACACTCACCTCTTCACATCGTAGGAGTATAGGTCAGTAATAAATGCTCAGAAATCAATGAGCAAAGAGATATCAAACATCCGTTCCTCCTTCCCCAAAATAATCATTTGGTTACATTATTGTTTTTGTATGTATTTACATATGACTGACCCTTTCGTTAAAAATGTTTCACGTGGTTTAACTTTTAATTCAAGGGCTTTGTTAAAAAAGGGAATTCGTTCAGTATAATTTGTGTACTGGAATGGAATACTGGAAAACAATTGTAAACGAGAAAAATTAATAAAAAAATTTAAGATTATTATTAAATTAAAACCTTCCCCGTATTTCTAAAATCTCAAAAGTGTATCTGGGCACAACATCTAGATCTTCTACTGCTACATTCGCCCTTTTCAGTCAACCCAATCCTATCAGCTTGTCATAGACACGATTGAGTCTCTGTTTAATGTAATGGACACCCACGACGCTGCCATAATCAATTTAAATTTCAATCCGATTTCAATTACACTTTTATTCATATGCCTTTACACATTAAGATTACAATCTTATAGGTTTTATACATAATTTAAAGAAAAATAAACAATTAAGGTTTAGTGAATTATAAAGGGTGGTTAAGTTTTAAGGGCCGATGTTGATTTTGAATAAAACACAAATTATTTAGGAAATTATTGTCATTTCTTTTTATTATGATAATATTGGTATGGTTCAATTATGTATGGAACAAAATATCGGCCAAATGTACGCCGCGACCTCGGCGGCACACCTCCATCCGATGGTCCAAATTTTCGATGACGCTGAGGCATAATTGAGGTTCTGTGCCGTTAATGTGCTGAATTATCTCATCCTTTAGCTCTTGAATTGTTGCTGGCTTATCGACGTACACCTTTTCTTTCAAATAACCCCAAAAGAAAGAAGTCCAACGGTGTCAAATCACATGATCTTGGCGGCCAATTGACATCGCCACCACGTGAGATAACACGGCCATTGAATTTGTCGCGCAAAAGAGCCATTGTTTCGTTAGCTGTGTGGCAAGTGGCACCATCCTGTTGAAACCACATATCGTCCACATCCATATCTTCCAATTCGGGCCATAAAAAGTTCGTTATCATCTCACGATAGCGAACACCATTCACAGTAACTGCCTGATCGGCCTCATTTTGGAGAAAATACGGCCCGATTGGGCCGCCTGCCCATAAACCGCACCAAACAGTCACTCTTTGTGGGTGCATTGGTTTTTCGACAATCACTCTTGGATTATCATTCGCCCAAATGCGGCAATTCTGCTTATTGACGAATCCACTGAGGTGAAAATGTGCCTCATCACTGAAGATGATTTTCTTCGAAAATTGATCATCCACTGTTGCCATTTCTTGCCACCATTGTGACCATTGACGAGGCTTGAAATGGTCAAGAGGCTTTAGTTCTTGAGTCAATTGCACCTTGTAAGCGCGTAAATGCAAGTCTTTATGCATAATGTTCATCAACGACGAGCGTGAGAGGTGCAATTGTTGGGCACGACGACGAGTTGAGGTGGACGGCTCTTCAGCCACACTATCGCGAACAGCAGCAATATTTTCTGCAGTATGAGCTGTACGGTTTGCACAAATTTTTGCACGATTTTTCCGATTGTACGCACATTTGGACGATTAAATTGACCGAAAGAATCACGAAATGCACGATATGCATTTTGATTTGAACGCCCATTTTCATAATAAGCCTGAATAACTTTAACGCGTTGCTCGATTGTGTATCTTTCTATGGTTCAAATTGAGTTAATCTGAAATTGAGAAATGTCAAATGAAATGCAGAAAAAAACTTGACGTTTAGGTGTGGTTCACATTCAACATCGGCCCTTAAAACTTAACCACCCTTTATTTAGTAAATCTATTAACATCAGATGAATCAAGGAAAATTTAGAATGCTCATTGGTATGGTATTCTTGGAGACGAGTTTTAAAGTGTTTCCATCTCTCACCCTTCTCACTTCAAGCGGGAGAGAGTTCCACAAGCAGGTGATATAAACGAAAAACTGTTGTTCTGAGGTTAAGCAACGATAACTATTTTAAATAAGTACATGTGATCCCTGTGATACCGGAAAACTTAGCTTACTGTGCAAGTAGAAAGGTTCACGAGTTTGCATGATTTCGTGCATATAAACTAGTGATCTAAAGGAAAAGAAGAGAACAAAATTGGCCCAAGGATACACCCTGGATGACCGGTCGTTAATAACAACTGATTGCTGCCGGCCCTCTATGTAGGTGCGAGTGTATCAACTTAGTAGAATTGCCGGAGAATCTGTATTTATTTCTTAGCTAGACACATAAAAGTGAATGGTTTACAGTATCGAAGGCTTTGGAAAAATAGAGGAGAGTTAAAAACGTGACGTCGTTTTTATTAATTGTCTTTCGTATATCATCTATTACACATAAAAGAGCGGATTTGCAGCTATTTTTTGATCGGAAACCTGATTGATTGTTATTAAGTCTGTGACAAAAAACTTTGCATTTGCTTCTAAATTGCTTTTTCGAAGACCTTAGATAGAAATTTTAATATAGCAATTGGTCTGTACTCCCATATTCTACTGAGTTCTGTTTTAAGAATCTAGTACAATGTTGGTCCATTTCCAAATTTTAGGATATGTAGACGTCATAAGAATTGTATTGAAGACATGAGTTGCGGCAGGTAAAATATAGGGGAGTAACAGTTTAATGAATTTTGGGTCAATCCCACCAAGACCTATAGAATTTGGTTTAATTGACAAAACTGCATCAGCTACATCCTCATCGTGCAATCTCCCAAAGCTAAACATTTCATCATCACCATTTTCTGTGTCATCTAAATTAAGGTCTACAGTACGAGTTTCGCTTAAGAAAAAGTTTAAATTCAGTAAATCACAGTCAACATCATCTGCGGTCTTCAATTTGCGCTTTCCAATGCCTAAGTTTTTCCACAGTTTTTGCCGGATATAAATGGATCAATTTTATTTTCATAGAATTTTGCCTTTGCTAGTACGCCAGCAAAACTTGATTGCGAAGAGTTTTATGCTCATCCCGTAGAATTTCATGTCGGTAACCTTTCCAGCGATTGTAGAAAACATTACGCTCTTTTATCAATTCTTTAATACGATCATTAAACCAAGTATGCGAGACATTTTGAATCTTGGGAATTTTGATTTTTCCAATCTTCAATGGACTCTGTCTGATGATGAGTGCCATTTTGTCGCTACAAATTCCTCTTCAGACAAAGAGATCCTTTTCATTGACTGTCTCTCTGATTCTGTCACAGAGAGTTCATAGGGTTTCTGAGACGTTTTCAGCCTCACCTTCCCTTTTCTGCCGGTTTTAGTCGGGGGCTGCTTACTTGCAACTAACCTGTGCATCACAGACTGTTCAGCTATCTGCCACCTGCTGACCCCCACAGTAGCCTAAGCTCCTCAAGAACTTGATTGTATGGTTAAGGGCCTTACCTTGGCCCCCAATAAAGCGATGTCTTCCTCTTGTCCTTTGGTTAAGGTTAGGGGTAAGAAAAAACCTCATTGGTGGATCTTAGACTAGACTTAGACTTTCCTAGATTGTAGGAAACTATTCAGCAAAGCAAAAGCACAAGAGATGCAACTCACTGGGACTTGTACAAAGAATCCCTAAAAACATATAAAAAATAATTGAATAAAGCCAAACGTGATTCTTGATGACTCTCTTGTGGCAAAATAGAAAAATCTTCTGCGGCGTCTAGGCTGATAAAATTCCTCTCGACAAATCCATCAATGCCCAGGTGTTTATTAAAAACAGATGGGTCTTGGACAACTTCCGGAGTAGGTAGATACGTTAAATTTAGTAATTGATAAACACTTCCCAAGTAACTCCCTAGCTGCCAACAATATTGACCCTAATAAGTGCGCAGAAGAAACTCCTTTGGGCGCTACATAGTTTCAAATCATAAAAATCCGCTGGACCAGATGGCATAACACCTGCTGAATTACAAATGTCATCTGACATTACCTGTCAACTCTAATTCTTATATTTCAGAGCTGAAATGATCTGGTCCATATTCCGCAACTATGGAGAGAGAAGTTAATTTAGTTTTCATACCCAAAGCTGGAAAATATTCACACGCTAGTCAAAAAGACCTCAGACTGATTGATATCCAGATTACGTGACAGTATTGACACACAACTGCTGTCCGTGGCTCAACATGCATACTGTAAGGGTAAATCAGTAGAAAAAGCATTATATACGTTGGTTTAAAAAATCGAGTACTCCCTGTATCAATGGTAGCGTTCCTGGATATAGAAGGTAGATAGCTCACATGGTGAGTTGATTAATATACTGCTTAATAGTCGAATTATCAAGTCAAAGCTAGGTGGAACATCTGTTAGAAGATATATCAGTAGGGGAACCCCACAAGGTGGCGTCCTCTTCTTAAGGCAATATAAAATCCCACCCATTGACCTTCCATCTCTTAATGGAATAAGGTTAACCTACTCCAACCAAGCAAAATATCTGGGACTTATTTTGGATAGGAAACTAAGCTAGAAACCTAACATACAAGAAAGAGTAAAGAAAGGCACTTTCGCATTCTTCTCTTGCAAAAAAGCCATTAGGAACAGATGGGGCTTACAACCCAGATTAACTCACTGGCTCTATATCTCAGTCATTGGTGGATTGCCTTGAACAAGGCGATAAATCAGAAGAAATTAAGCAAAGTCCAACCATCAGCTTGTCGATGTATTAGCGGAGTACTACGAATGACACCTTCTGCAGCAGTAGACACTATATTTCATTTGACATTACTCGACATTTTGGTAGGCAAATGACAGCGAGCTCAGCTATTCTCCTTAAAGCTACTGTACAGTGGTCCAGAATAGTATATGGCCACGGCTCCATTTTAAACTATTTTAAAATCTTCTCTGAAAATATTGACTACACGTTCCGACGGTTCAAAAACTAACAACGGGGTGAGTGGTGGTGTCTTCTCTGATAGGCTTAATCTAAACCTTTATTTTCGTCTCCCAAACCATTGTAACGTGTTCTAGGCGGAGATAATGGCAATAAGGGAAGTCTTGTCTTGGCTAAAGCAAAACGTGATATAACCGCTGATATCCATATCTTTCCAGACAGCCAAGCAACAATCAAATCCTTGGAATCATCCTCCATAAACAACTCTAGACTGCCGATCGTCTCTTATAGAGATAGCGGAGCAGTTCAATATTAACATAATTTGAGTGCCGGGCACAGGGACATTCCAGGGAATTGTAAGGCTGAGAATAACAATACCCATCCTTCCAGACAAAAGTTCTCTGGGTATGCCGATCGCTACGTGCAAACTTAAATTAAAGCTGGATGCTATGGAAAGGACAAATTCTAGGTGGACAAGTGCTACAACGTGTCTAACGACAAAACATAATTGGACTAAGCTGGATCTGAAACGCTCTAACAATTTGATCACTTTCAATAGATTGCCTATCAGCGCTGTAATTGGTGTCATTAGTGGACACTGTCCCATAGGCAAGCATGCAATAAGGATTTGCGTATTGGTCGAATGATTTCTTCAGAAGCTGCATGGACGAGGAGGAGACTATAATTCACCTTCTTTGCACCTACCCAGTTTTCTCCCAAAGAAGGAAACTCCACTTAGGAGCCTTCTCTTTCAACGATCTAAACGATCTGAAAAAAAATAGACGTTGGGGTCCTCCTACGCTTCATCAGAAGCTCCAAATGGTTCAATGAGTAGAAGAACCGCTTTCCAAATCCACGTGATATCACAATGGACCTACTATTGGTCTAAGTTGGTTTGTTTTTTAGCTGACAGCCATCTCAACCTAATCTAACCTAACCTATTCCACTCGTTATGCACCAAATTATACCTCGAGTCTGCTCGACCTTTATATTGTAGCGAATGTTTCCAACGTTTTTCTTCATGACCAGTTCAAGGGATCTTCATTGGATCTCAGATCACAAATGAAGTAGACTTTTCCCATTCGACAATATCTTTAACTTTTTAATTTAGGGATTACAAGTCTTCAAATATTAGCTCACTTTATTTTGATGCGAGTTGCATGCCGTGGGACGACTGGAAATACGTTGCAAATGTTGGTGAGGGCCTGTGTTGTATACAATAATGTAGGTATTAACAAACGTTTCGAGTGGCAAGTCTCTCTTAAGGCAGTTCATATACGTTCGTTCACTTTTGTATAAGGCAACATTGCAAGCAGTACTCGAACAATTTCTTAATATACTACCTAGCTCGAAACCGGGCTACTTCAGTAATCCGGTTAGCGAAAAGAAATTTCTTTACATCGAAGCTAAATGGACAATTTTCCTCGAAACAGCTTTGGTCTTATCTGCGGGATATCGGTATTGGAAATAGGGAAAAGTTATTTTGTGCACTTAATCACATTTTCTGACTAACATATTAAGTTCATCCAATTTTTTGCCAGTTAGCGCGCTGCGTAGATAATCTCAAGAGCTCTTTAACTTTAAAGTTGTGGCAAAGAGTAATGTGGCTGAAATTGTTAAAGTGCTTAAATCTGTTGCAATTGGTGTTGATAGCACACCCCTTACATTTATAAAACTCATTCTTCCCTCGCTGTTGAGTCCGCTTACCTATCTCATTAACCACTTCATCACTCTAATGGAAAGAAGGCAGAATTACTCCATAGTTGTACCTATCCACTTTTTTGTAGGTCAAATTGACGTAGATTTGCTTTCGTTCAGCACAATACGCCAAGAATTCATGCAAGCGTGGACTTTATTAATAGCATGTTGCATCTTTTAAGTTGCTGCTTCAATTGTATCGCTCGTTGTCAATAGCGCCGTATCGTCCGCAAACGTGGCGACGACGCAGTTTCTTTCCTGCGGGATATCACACGTATAGAGTATATATAGAAGTGGGCCAAGGACACTTCCTTCTGGGACTCCGGCCGCAATCTCCTTGAAATCAGAGTAATCATTTCCGTGCTAAACACGAAAAAGTCTTTCGGTGAGGTACGGTCGTAACATTAGAAAGAGTTGCCGTGGCAGTAGTCGTTGCAATTTATACTCCAAGCCTTCGCGCCAAACCTTATCGAAAGCTTGTGAGACGTCAAGAAATACACCACAATAAATCTTTTTTTTCTTCGAGAGTTTTCTAAATCACGTCAGTTATTTTGTGGACTTGGTCGATTGTAGAATGTTTGACTCTAAATCCAATCTGATGGTCAGGAATGAGACGTCTTTCGTTGGTTACGGGTTGTAGTCGTTTTGAAAGTAGTTTTTCGAATATTTTAGAGATAACCGGCAATAGGGAAATAGGCCGATATGATTTCTTCTCATTCAGAGGTTTGCCTGGTTTGGGGACCATTATAACCTCTGCGACTTTCCATTGTCTCGGAACGTAGAGCAATCTGAACGAAGCGTTAATCAAATATAGCAATTTGATAAGAGCTTTATTCGGTAATTCCTTGACCACCTGCGCCGTTATCAAGTCGTAACCCGGTGCTTTTTTCGTCTTTAGATTTTTAATCGCTTCCCTCCCTAAAGTTGTCAGATGTCGTGACTGGGGAGTCGGGCGTTATCAAAGGGCCGTCGAATGACTTAAACGTTTCTTCTAAGTGCAAACCAAAACGTTCTGCCTTTTCTTTGTCGCTCTTTGCCCAATTTCCATCGTTTTCCGAATTGGTGGCGCTTGCATTTGAGGTTTCTGGATGCCTTTTAGCGCTTTCCAAAGTGAGTTGAGTAAATGAAATAAAATATTGAATTATTCCAGAAAGAAATTACCAAAATCCATTCAAAAAAATTTAGCAAACGATTTTTGTTGACTCAAGAACAATTTGCCTGCAAAATGGGCAGAGTACCACAACATTGCGTTTCTCATAATTCGTTTTAATTTTTTCAAAACAATCAGGGCATAATTTGAAATGTTTGGAAGGTAAAGGAAGAATTGATTTTAAGTTTAGGCAACATATTTCATTCGAATTACTTGCTTTGGTATTACAATTCGATAAGTCATGAGAATCTTCTTCGTTGTCAACCAAAACTTTGTCGTCATCTATAAAAAATAAATTATGGAATTCTCATGTGTACATCGATTTAAAACATCAAATAAAGTTAAAATTCCTCTCTCTAATTTGTCATACAGTTTCCCTTATTAATTTATCTCTCTCTGTTATAGATATTTTTCTTGGCTCATAAAGGAAAACATTGTCATCAATTATTAATTTTTGCAAGTCGATTGTTTTTTTGTAAATCTTCATCCAAGAGAATATCCAAAGGCTTGAAGAAGTTTTTTAGCTAATTTTGAGGATAATCGACTGTTGAATCTCTAACGCACTTGTTATTCTGAGAATAAACAAAAACAAAGATAAGTACAAACTTGATTTATCCTTGATTTAGCACTGGAATCTTTCAAAATGTTAAATGCAGTAATTAAATCCGATGGTTTTAAAAGTGGCAAATATAGATACTTTCGAAAATGTCTCTTATCTGAAGCATTTTTAATTAAAAATTTTATAAAACCTGGAATTGGCAATGCCTTTCTCCTATATATAAATTGAAATATTTTAATAACTAATGCCGGGAAATAACTTCCAAAGTTATTAGTTTTAAATTTGAGGTTATTTCTCACCTATAAAGGTGGGGACGAACTGCACTTTCTTGCAATAACTAATAATGCATGTTTCTTAATACATACGTATATCGACATAGATGCATACATAGGTATATAAAGTTTACGGCGGATAAACAGTGAAGTAGGTATGGGTGGCATGCTGTCCCTTTGCAACTGCACTGCTAGGGGTCCCTGTTGGATTTGAAGTAGGTGCGAGGTTGGGTATATGCAAAGTTTCTTTTGGATTTAAAGAATCTTTTGGATTTAAAGAAACTTTACATATACCCAACCTCGCACCTACTCCAAATCCCACAGCGACCCCAAGCAGATGGGTTGCAGGGGGGCAGCATGCATAAGTACCTCACTGTTTATTTGTGTATATGTACAGGGTGGCGCACGAATCGTGCTACAAAAACAAAACGTAATAAGTTTTTTTCTGGGTGAGTAATCGGCTTGTTTTTTTTTTATTTTGCAGGTTACTATTTAGATTTATTAAAATGAATGCTTGGGATACCGAAAAGAGGATTTGGATAGTGCAGCGGTACCGTGCTTTGCAGTTCTTCATTTTCGTCCAAAGGGAATTTTGGCGGGCACTCACCCGAGTAGATGGACCATTATGTGGCTGGTAAACATGTTTGCCGAATCTGGAAGAATCATACAATGACCGTACCATTGAGATCCCTATGTTTGGGTTCAAGACACAATCGCGGCTATAGCATCGTCATTTCAGGCAAATCCAAGCGTTTCGACTCTAAACTTATCGGCGCAAATTGGAGTTAGCAGACAGTTATTACAACGGATAATTCATGATGACTTAAACTTGTTTCCGTACAAAGTCCGAATTACAAGCAAGTTACACCCTCTGCATTTGTCTATTCGCCTGGAATTTTACCAAAAAAATTATTGAAAATGGCCGAAGAAGACAACAGCTGGATAAATTGAATGTTTATGTCTGGTGAGGCCCATTTTAATCTAGATGGCAATGTAAACAAGCAAAATTGCCGTATATGGAGTGAATCTAATCCAGAAATACTCCATAAGACGGAACTGCACCCAGAACGAGTCGCTGTGTGGTGCACAGTTTTATAAAAGTGCATTGTGGGGCCATATTTCTTTGAAGAAACGGTGTAACAGTAACTGTCAATGGGGACCGTTATTTAAAGATGTTGAAGGAGTTTTACCCAGAACTGCGCCCAAGAAGTAGCTGTTTCAACAGCATTTGGTTCCAGCAAGATGGAGCAACTGCACACATAGCCAGACAGGTTATGGCGGAGCTCCAACGAAAATTCTCAAACAAATTAATATCCAGAAACTCCACTTTCCGCTGGCCCCCAAGGTCACCTGACCTGACTGCACCAGACTTTTTTTTATGGGGTTATGTCAAGCAAGAGGTGTACAAAATGAAACCAAGGAATTTGACTGAATTGAAGCAGTCCATTAAAACAATAATTGAGGCGATCCAACTTCAACCCTTCAGGTAGCAATAAATAATTTTCTGATCAGGTGTCTCATATGCGTGGAGGTCATTTACTGTTTATCATCTTCAAAAACCATTAGTTATATAAAATAAAATTGAATTTTCTATACAATAAGAAAAAAAATAAATAAATGAAATACAATACATTGATTAAAACAAAAAATTTATTTGAATTACTTATTGTAGCACAATTGATGCGCCACCCTGTATATGGGACCCTAATGTACATATGTAAGAAATAAAAAACAGGAAATTATAATGAAAATTAAAAGTGAAAAAAATTCCTTCAAAAAATTAAAAATAGTTCCCCCTTTGAGTTAGAAATAGCTTCACATTTTAAAAGAGCATTTATATCCCAGTTGAGTGAAGTTATTTCCTCGCACTTTAGTACTTACATATTCGGCATAACCATAATGGATTATAAGAACTTGCTTAAAGACAGTGCCATTTGGTGCAATTGAAAATATTCCATCCATCATATATTTCCGAGGCTGACTTTCTGGTAAGTTTTCTGACATAAAAATTGTGTAAGCAAAGTTTTTTTCTATAACGGTGTACTATAAAATTTGTTGGTTTCATCAAATCGAGATATTCCAAATTCCTTCAACACGTTTACATCGGCAAACAATTCAATTATACCACCGAAAGATAAAGGCGATCTTGGAAAAATCTAGCTTTTTATATTATGAAGATTTCTTCTTATTTTTCCAAAATCAACTGAAGAATTATTACATTTAAATCTTTTACAAATGTTATGAAACACATCCCGAATGTTATTTTGCTTTAATGATATATTTTCACAATTGAGAGATATTTAACAACTCCAGTTTTTTAATTAACTGTTTTCGATCTTTTTTTTATAATTTGCACGTGTGAAAGGGGTTATGAATACCCTTATACTAATTATAGGACACGGTCGTTTTGAGGAAAGGGAAAGAGACAGAGAGAAAGACAGATTGGTGTAGTTGGTTTGAAACTCAGCTGGTATTAAGTTTCAGTGAACTCCAAGGGTGGCTGTCCAGATAACTGGGGAGCTTGTTTGTTTTTGCTTTTGTCGTTGCTCCTGATTCACGGTATTTTTTGTTTGTCCTCCTGATGTCATTATCACAATCAAGTTGCATTTTAGCCATATGTCCGCCCTACTGCCAGTGTTATGCCTTCGCAGTAGAGTTGACATAAGCTTTCGCAATTGATCGACTTTTTATTTATTTCGTGCGAAATAAATAGATGATTATTGACATCAGGATTCGAACCTTGAACCTGTAGCGTGACAAGCGATTATGTTACCACTACACCACGGCCACCCACGATCTCCGTGATTATGAACAAATTGGTTCGTTTTTCTGCACTTTACTTTGTTCAAATCCACTGCAACATTCACTGGACAATTGCTGTTATAGCACACGTAATACTTTGAACAATTTCGCTCATATTTATATTTGTACAATTGATTCTCGTCTCGAATGAGTAACAATTGGTTGTTTTTCCGAAATCCCTTAATAAACACGTATTCTAATTCGCTCATTTTTGCATAACCGATTTAAGCCCGCACTGATGCAGATCGATTTGGAAACTAAACGTGTTGTGACATTAGACTGATAACGTTTTATCAAAACTTTTATATTACACTGGCAGAGTTCAAAAACATTGTATGGCATTAGTTCACATTCGAATAAGAATTAAGACCATATGGCGTTACTTCACATTGAAGTGATGGCTTTAGTTCTCATTTGAAAGTGAATTAAAGCCATAAGTGGATTATGGCGTTAATTCACAATTGAAAGTGGATTAACGCCATTATGGCGTTAGTTCACATGGCCTTAGTTAGTTCACGGTACCGGAAAAACGCGTAGATAATTTTTGTCAACCCAATAAGAAGGTAGGTACATAATTGTGAAACTGTGCGGGAAAACATAATTTTAATCAGTCAAATAAAATTAAATGTTTGATTTAATGATTTCCAGTCGGGTGCCAATTCTTTTTATTTTCATAAGTCGACGGTTTTGCGTTTACACACAGACGTAATACTGGCAAAATTCCCAGTCATAATCCAGCCCGCTTGCGATAATCCAATTATATATATATTTTTTTATTAATTTGTAACGCCAGGCGTAACAATATCCCCCATGAGATAGGGTATACCTACATAAACAAAATATGAAATTTTGAATTCCAACAAAATTATTATTATGTGCTGAAAGAAAAACAAACAGCGTCGCTCTGAAGAATCGTTTGTGTAACATACCCTTTCCCTCTAGTACGTTGGTAAATTTCCTCCTGTCACCCGCAGCGCCACCTTCTTCACGAAACATCTTTTGTGAATTTGGCGACTTCCGACAATCTGTCACTTCATAGCGTCTTCACCAGGAAGAACTTTCCGCGACGCTGTGTGTTTTTCTTTCAGCACATAATAATAATTTTGTTGGAATTCAAAATTTCATATTATGTGCCTGTCTAAAAACACACAGCGTCGCTCTGAAGACGTGTCTGATATCTGCTGGTGACAGAGAACACAAAACGCTATGTGAAAATGAAAAATGAAAAATTGAAAACATTTCGAAATAAACTCAAATTCTTTCCATTTTTCCAAAAAATAAACAAAAATATACACATTCATAATATACGTATCGCATACAAATAATTCTTAGGCACAAAATTAATACATCGATCAATTCATCAATTATTCGCTACTTATACATTAGCCCTTGTTATAATGCTTATTATTCTGGCCGAAAATTAGAAAACAGTAGATCCGACTTCCTACTTTTAAACACTTTAACCTCCTTACAATAAAACTTTTTAAATGTATTTTCGCTTTTCCAATTTCCTCTTGCTAGTATGTCTTGGATGGAATGATTTTCCAGCCAGCCAGCTGATGCTACAGCAGATCTAAAGCTCCCTGGTGACGCCTCAATATCTGCGTCTCTCAACACGGATCGGACCCATCCACCTATTACAGTTCTAGACGCTGAACGAGGTTGGCCGGTTATGGTGATAAATAAATGATCTAACCCTTTTATATTTTCTCTCCTAGATTTCGAAAGAGTTAGTAGGTGGTTGATCCATACTATAGGGCAAACCTTATCATTGGAATGCTTAGACAGTACCCAATTCGATTGTCTATGGTCAGCAGTATCCGTTTTCGACCCAAAGACCGGCCGAAAGACTATCTCCGTTTCAGATGACGACATATTCTCCTCTGAAATTCTCAGTAATGTGAGGTCATGAACTCTTCGACCCGATGCTAAAAGCAGAATAGTAGCTTTTCGTCTAGATGCCTCAAACAAAGTTTGCTTAGTACTCGTTGAAGCTAGCCAATTAAACACAATTTGAGGATCCCAAATAGGTACCTGCTCTTTTCTTGGTTTCGCGGATCCGATTGCCTTAATGACCCGCCGAACCAACAAACTTTCTGATAGCTCCTCTGGCAGGACTGCACAAAATGTTGCTATGGCTGATTTATGCACTAAAATTGTACTGTAAGCCAAATTTTCTTCCAAATGCAAATGGGCCAAAAATCTGGCAATATGTTGAATCTGAGGGGTCCGAGGATCTACTCTATTTAATTCGGACCAATGCAACCATCTTCTAATAGCTGGGAAGTACGTATTAAGAGTGGATTCCCTCCAACTTGCATTCAAAAGTTGCTTCTCAGAAGCTGACCATTTGCTTGTGAGGTCTCCCCAGCACCAATTAACCAAGCCGGGGTGCCCCACAGGTTGAATAACCTTTTTGTTGCCTTGGGCAATAGGTGCCATTCTGGTAGACGCTTTCCCCGAGAAAGGTGATCGGCTAGGCAATTGAACCTCCCCGGGAGGTAGTGTGCAGACAGTCGAATATTGAAACGATCTGCCAGCGTCAGCAACTTGTACGCGAGATCCAAAAGATTCCAGGAGCGTGTCCCCCCTTCGTTGCGGATATAGGCCACTAACGTTCGGTTGTCCGATTGGATCAGAATGTGAGCATTCCTTAGCTTCCTTCTGTGAGCCTGAATAGCCACATAGACGGCAAAGTGCTCTTTTCTGTTGGAATGCCACTTCCTTTGCCCTTCTGTCCAGGTTCCCGCCATATGAATCTCGTCTAGCTGTGCTCCCCAATCGGAATCTGCCGCGTCCGTTGTCAGAAAATGAGTAAAGGCTTTGGATGCAACGAGTTCGTTTTTTGAATGGCTCCGCGCCACCATTTTAGATCCGCTCTCGCGCGAGGAGGAATTTTGCGCTTTTCTCTTGAAGGTTTCTGATTGACACGACGGGAAAAGATCTGTAAATATCGGCAGTGAAGACGACCTCTCGGGATTACAAATGTCGCAAAATTCAGCTGCCCTAGCAACCTCTGTATTTGTTTTAGGTTGCAAATTGGTTTGGACAAGAAGGGTGCAATTGACTTTAAGATCTTTTCCTTTTTCTTCTGTGACAGAAAAATCATGTTTTTGTTTGTGTCCCAAGTAACCCCTAGGTATTCGATCTGCCGAGTTGGTCTGAGAACCGACTTTTGATAATTGATTTGCCACCCCAAGGACTCCAAGAGGTTGACGACTTCCGAAGGCTGTGCAACTAATTTGTCTTCGTCCTGGTTGCAAAGAAGAAAATCGTCGAGATAGACTAACACTCGATTTCCTTGAGCTCGAAGGATCTCCGCGATCCAATTCGTTATGGCTGCAAACGTTCGAGGCGCAGACGCTAGGCCGAATGGTAATGAAGTCATCTGAAGCAACTCCCCATCGTAAACCAGTCTCAAGAAACAACGATGCGTTTCTGCTATGGGAACATGGAAGTAAGCCTGAGATATATCGATCTTGATCATCCAATCTCGTTTCTGGAGGAAGTCTGGTACTGATGCTTGCGAGATTAATTGGAAGTGCTTGGTTCTTATAAAGGCATTGAGACCACGAAGGTCGAAAATTGGGCGAATTCCCCCATCGGCCTTTGGAATTATAAACATCTTCGATAAAAAACTTGGGCCTACTTTTGCATTCTCTTAGACTTTCTGATTTTTTAGGTCGCTCACTAAACTCGACAACTTGGGAGATATACTTGTCCCAAATCTTCTCATAACGTCTGGCGTTGGAAATATTAGGGTAGGTCTGCTTGAAAATGGTATCCGCGCTCCAGTGATGATTTTCATTATGAAAGTGTTTGCGCCGAGAGAACGCCACGTCTGATGAAACCATTTCAAGCGACCCCCTCTGAATGACTGCTTCGGACAGTCATTTCTTATCTTTGGAACGAAAGGAATTAGTGTCCTTAGAATCCCTCTTAATAAACCTCTTTTGGTTAAATTTGGGTTTATTCACAGGACGAGAATCATTACGAACATTTTGACTCTGTTGAAATGAAGTCGTAGTGGCGGTCTCCGCGACGCGCTTTCTAGACCTCGAGTCCTTTCTATCTTTTAGATACATTGGGGGATTAAGCCACATACTAGTACCACCAAGCGAATGTATAATCGGCATCAAGCTATCTTGATCGAATAAGTGCTTTGCACTTGGAGGTATTTTTCGCAGAGTTGTCTGCAAATTTCTGTTGGTTACTTCCGAAAGAATACGATCGCGCCTTACTTCAATACACTCAGCCCTTTTACCACAAACAATCTGCAGCACTTGCTCCATAATCTTATAATTTTCTGAATTGGGGCCAAACAAATTTACAAACTTATCAAACAAGTTAGACGGAGTAAACTCACCTGGAGCATTGTTGGCCCAGTTAATAATTTCTTGCAAATTAGAACGCGTAGTGTCCTTGTGATCTAATAGTGCACCGGTTAAACCAGCCATCACCCGCTCCGTTGAAGCTAGATAGTCCTTTCCTCTATTCAAATGGCATAACTCATCATTCAATTTTAGCTCTATGAAGCCTGGAGTAGCAAGAAAGCTTTGTAAAGTTTTTGAGTACTTTACCTCCTTCCAAGAATCGGACTGAAGATGCTGCAGCTTAACCAGTGCATTTACTCTTTCTTTAGGTGCGTTCTTAATTGCATGCCTATTATCCGTTGAAGTCTTTACTTCACCAAAATCAAGTAACCCGTCTGTAGTTGGATTCACCAGAAACTGTCCCTCCCTCCTGCCGGCACTGCTTGTAGAGGGGGCATTTATATCATCGACAGAGACACTTTCGTTATATGCCCCCGGAGAAATATATTGCTGCGAACTTTGCATCTGACTTAGAAAGTTAGTTAAATAACTTACTTGGCTTATTAGAGTGTCTATGCGTGGGTCACTCCTAGCTCTCTTATTAGGAGGACGCGAGCATATCATTTCCTCTGAATCAGAGTCGGACGATGACCAACCTTTGGACACATGTTTCTTCGAATGTCTCTTAGCAGGCACCGCCCCACCCTCGTCTGATGATGAAATCATCGAAGGATTTGGATTATTTTGATCTTTCTCGTCGGGTAATTCACTCATCTTCCAAAAATATTCAGGTGTACGATATGATGGTTTAAAAAAAAAATAAATTATGTACTAATTAATGCGTAAATGCCGAGTTCAAATTATTTTTCTCTATACTTCTCACCATAAGAAAAATGTCGGTCATTTACGAGGGAATACACAAAACGCTATGAAGTGACAGATTGTCGGAAGTCGCCAAATTCACAAAAGATGTTTCGTGAAGAAGGTGACGCTGCGGGTGACAGGAGGAAATTTACCAACGTACTAGAGGGAAAGGGTATGTTACACAAACGATTCTTCAGAGCGATGCTGTGTGTTTTTAGACAGGCACATGATATCTCCTTTTACTTAGCAGATCACATTTCTAGGCGCAATCTACAACCTGAAACGCCACATACTGCTAGCTGTCCATGTAAGAAAAAGACCGTAAAAGTATAACTTATCGATTCCTCCTAATTTTGTTTCCACAGAACGCAAATGGCAACGAATCTTTTGACATCCGACTGGGACAACACATACATAACAAATCACCGCCCGAAGAATTACTCCACAGATGATGAGCATAGGCTTACACTGACAGTTATTGATTCCATTACTTTTCAGATCAGATGTCGGCAACCGCCGACACCACCATCAACTTGAATTTCTTCATTAACTCGTTTTTAAAACGCAGGTAGTTAAGCTACTGAATTAAAAGGGTATTCACACTCATTTGTGCATCGAGCTATCAAGCAAAAAATCCATTAAATTCCTTGCCAATTTCCATAGGTACCCACGGCCACAGATACGCACATCATTCAGTGGCAATAACGTCGTTTGGCTTCGGTAAGTGAACATTTAAACTTTACATAATTAACATCGTAATTACTAGTGATTAAGGCATGCTTCTGAGTCCTCCAAAACCGCATATACTTTTGCCGTTCTTCGCTGATTAACCTGTTGCATTTTAGCGAATAGTGGGATCCTTAAAATAAGCTGCAGGCAATGGAACTTTCATGAAAACTGTAACTACGAGTACAGTGTGCTTAATTATTCTGCCATTAATCCTGTATCTTGCAATAAATTCAAGTGATTAATTATTTAAAGGGGTAATCGGTGGTGTCTCAAGAAACTTTGTTCAACATACTTTTAAAGTTTACAGCCAGAACCCAACCTCGTTACGAGCGTATCGCAACCAGACTTGAGGAGGATATTGTTTTATTTTTAAGAAGAATGTGCAATGGTAAATTTACCAGGTAGGGCGAGATATAGAGTGACATTTAATAGAATCTCCTCACCTACTGCAATATTTCTGTAATTCAACTTAATACCCAACCGCATCCATACAAAAGGGTGAAATTTATCTTATCTTCTCCTGCGAGGAAGGGTTTAGGACACAGCAGTATCCTAAGAATGTCACCGGCGCCCCCAGAGGGAGTAAGTGTTACGAGCACTGATTGACAGCCTCATCTGTGTTGTCGACATGTTCCTTTGGAGTCATTTCTCTCGGCATTTTTCATCCTTCATCGCCGACGTCCTATTGCAATAACGGAAGAAGGACATTTAAACGATGGAATCAGTACACACCCACACACACATCGCAAACAATATTTTTTGATATTCTTTTTTTAAAGCCAAAGTATCTCATGAAATTTTACAACCTATGTCAGAATGAATGTTAAAAGAAAACAAATACTGGCACCGGGGGTGCGGAATAGAAGTCGTACTTTATCTACAAAAAGCAGCGGGGATAGTGCGACGACTGTGTGACGGCACACACGCATCAAAAGTCTTTCTTTATTTGTAAGAGTTTTCTTGCTCTAGCTATTCATACGTTTTGATATCCTCTGTTGAATAAGCAACATTTTTTTCAAGGACGCGAGGAAACATTATAATGACAGTTGGATTTAGAGTTCCATTCATGTTTGAAAATCTAGAAAATTTTAGTTTGAAGGATGAAAGAAGGTTAATATCTTGCAGATGGGTAGTGGGGATATAAACGACAGATTTGAAATGCTGCACATTAAATGCAACTGGACTTGAGTGTAACTTCATTACGCTAATTAAGAACTCTCCTACGAGTACATACACTGCCGTTCATAAGTTTCCGTACAAAACATTTTTTTTCACAATTATTCTTTTATCTACTCGTATCTGTGCAGGACTCAAATGAAAGCTCAAATGGCAAGAAACAAGGAAGTTAAGTTGAACGTTTTGGCATAATGACCTTGCACAATAAAAAGTCGTCGGACTTACAGGTCCAGAAATTTGTGCAGAGTTCAACCGTTCGCACTCACAGCAGTTATCGGTAACAACGACTAAAAGGGGTTTAGCTGCCGAAGGCCTTCACAGTCGTAACAAAATCAAGCGCCTAGAATGGGAATGAGAGCACCAGGATTGGACATCATCCGATTGGTTGAAAGTTTTTTGGACAAAAAAGGAGAGGTTACGCTCGGCGGTCTGCTGAAGAAAAGATGTTCCTTAGCTGTGTGGTCCCAGCAATCAAGCACGGCGGTGGTTCAAAAATGGTCTGGAGATATTTCTCTTCCGCCGATGTTGGTGACCTGGAGTCTCCTGGAATAAGGAGAAGCACAGACAAATATTAGAAGAACACACCGTACCACATTAATGCAAGATAATGATCCAATATATTCTTCCAAACTTTGCCGAGGATACGTGGATCAAGGGGAAGACGAAGGAACACTGAAAAATATGAAATGACCCACCTAAACACCCAACCTCAACCCAATAGAGCTGCTTTGCAACAAACTTGACAAAGAGGTTTGAAAACATTGTCCAACATCGAAAGACAAACCTTCGGAGATCCTTCAAGAAGCCTGAAGATCAATAACATTGAAAACTATTAAGAAGCTGATCTATAGAATGCCTATATTAACGGCGAAATTGGTGGAAATACGAAGTAGATTTTTCGACGCAAAAAAGGTCTAACTCTATTTTATTACCCAAGTCTTTTTATTTATTAGGTTCAATTAATTTTTCATTTGACTAGATAAATATAATATTAATGAAGATTTTAATTATTAAAATGAGAAAGACAAAGAGAAACTTATGGATGGCAGTGTAAGTCTTTCAAGGATTAGCATCCATGCTAATCAAATAGAAGAGGAATATGAAATGCTAAAATGCAAATATGAAGAGCATCCTTAAGTTGAAATTTTCATTTGGAATTATATGTGTTATAGGTATCTATGTATGTATGATATACGAATCTGAAATGCGATCCTGACAGAGTGGCAAATATGATTTCGTAAAATTATGTATACATATATGTTAATTTACTGACGTGCGTCATCGTTGTCGAGGGCAAATGTGTATCATGGTCAATTTAATGCTCTCATAAGTCATAGAACAGTGAATAGGTTAGGTTAGGTAGATGGGTACCTTGTGATAAATAGGGTCACTGCTCACTTAGACCAACATATTCGAGTCAATTGTGCTCAATCGTTTAACCCTGGAAACGTTAAAAGTCCGCTGTTAGAACCACCCAGATAATGATATAAATCTCAGCAGGTCCGTAAGCTCTATATTACCTAAGTTCTCCAATTCCGCCAGTTCCTTTTTCTTCATGGTTCTCAGGTTACTCCAGTGCGTTCTGTCAGGAATTTTTATATTGAATCGCCTTTCAAATACTAGCGTAGGGGTCATGAAATCAGTTTCCTCCGATTTGCTGGTAGTTCCCCATCGGGATAAAATGGAAGCATGGCCGTGAAGGCTCGACGACTACAATCGGCCTTCTCTCAGTCTTACAGCGGTTTTAGCCGCTAGGCTGCTACAGTATATATCAAGCGGAATGAAAATGAGCATGGTTTCCATTGCCGTGACTCCGATACACGCTGCCCTCTGGATTTTGGTGTGGTTTGAAAGCTGATATTGCTTCTCAAGAACCATCCACCAAACTAGTGACATATGGGAGAATGGGCTTACGACCGCTGTGTATATCCAGTACATCACAGCTGATTTGAAGCCCCACGTGTTGCTGAATGCCTTTTTGCAAGAATAGAAAGCTACGCTAGCTTTTTTGATGCGTTCGGCAGTGTTATCCTTCCAGTTCAGTTTGGAATCTAAAATTACGCCCAGGTATCGAGCTGAACTTGAGATACTTAGTTCAATACCACCGATGTTTGGGGGTCTGAAGGTAGGAATTAATCTCTTCTTAGTGAAAAGAACTACTTCTGTCTTTGAGGGGTTCACTCCCAGCCCTTTGCTGCTGACCCAATCATTCACTAGTTATAGTGCAAGCTTTAGTCTTTCGCTTAGGACTGGAGGGAATTTTGCCGAAACCAGGATGACCACATCGTCGGCATAGGCCGTCGCGTTGAAGCCGTTTTCCTTCAGTATCACCAAGATCTCATCCACTACGAGGAGCCATAATAAAGGAGATAGAACTCCGCCTTGGGGGTTCCTCTGGAGACGCTTCTCCGGATGGTTACATCTCCTGGCATTGAAAATATAACCCTCGATTAAAGCATCTGTGCAATCCAATTGCAGAGACCCATGTTTAAATGAGCTCTGTGTAGGCTGTCCGGAATCGCGTCAGTGCTTACGTTGTTAAAAGCCCCTTCAATGTCTAGGAACGCCCCGAGAGTGAACTCTTTAAAGCGGAGGGATCTTTCTATACTTGATACAACCCTGTGTAGCGCAGTATCTACCGATCTGCCGCAGATGTATGCGTGTTGTGATTTAGATAGGTAATTATCGCCAATCACGTTTCTTATGTATACATCTATTAAACGTTCCAGTGTTTTTACCATAAAAGACAATAGAGTGATAGGTCTCAGGTCTTTTGTGTTCATGTGGCTCGCTTTCCCCGCTTTGGGAATAAATACGAGGCGCACCTCCCGCCATGCTTTAGGAACATATCCTAGCTTAATCCTGTGAAAATGCGCTTGAGCCATGGAATAGCAATATCCACTGACTCTTGCAGCATCACAGGTCGAATGTTATCTATTCCTGGTGCCTTATATGGAGCAAATGATTTAATTGCCCAGACTTGTCATCATCTATTATATTCCTCACGTCTTCCGCGCTTATTCCCGGTGTCATCTCTGGAGTGGGTGTGAAAGTGACTACTCAATAGTATATCCAGCGTTTCCTCTTGTGACTCTGCCCAGGTACCATCACCTATCCTAATATTGGATGCCGGTGTTGGTGTCTTGGCCAGAAACTTCTGCAAACGGGACGCTTCGTTTGTTGATTCTATAAATGCGCAAAAGGACCTCCAGGAGTTCTTCTTTGAGAACCTAAATTCTTTCTTGAGTAACTTTACGCTTTCTTTATAGGTGGACCACTCAACGACCCCCTCTTTTGCGAGGTTCCATCCTACTCTTCAAACGAGTCCTCGGTGAAGATATCCAACAATGATCTGATAGTGACGCCTTATCGGAGACTCTCCAGTCAACAACTTCAACAGAGCTCTGTTCTGAAACAAACGTAATATCCAAGACTTCCTTTCTAGTAGACTGGAACAGTGAATACTGAGAGTGATTACGAGTATGTTGTAATTCGATGTTGTTAGGACAACAACTGGTGACATACAGACGGACGGACATGGCTAGATGGATATGACTTGGAATGCCTGGATTCGAGTGGTCGGGAAACTACTGATCGCCCGTGCCCGTGACATGGCTCGGGCCAGTAGCGCAACAACCAAGTTCGTGATCAAGTGCTTGCTTTACCTCCCAGTGGTGGTCTCCGGTAACTACGAATATATGTAAATCCTTATACAAGTAGGCTAAAATTGCAAGTGCGGGCAGTCTAGTACCTCAACTCTAGAATTGGTAAAGTGGATGTGCTATGCTAAGCCGTGCATATTGGATGGTTTGCAGCCGGGGGTATACCGGCTGTATTAGTACGGAGTCCTCCAGATACCTGACGCCCTCTGATTGTAACATAGCCACACGAGGTGCTTATTGAATGCGAAGACTTAAATGATGTCACTATAAAGGATGAGATCTGCCAAGTCCTGTCCGAGAGGTTCGAATAGGTGCGAGGCATGCAGGCCATTAAATCCATGACAAAAGTCTATGCAGAGACACAAACGGCAGTTATTAGACTCCCGATAAACGCTGCCCAAAAAATTCTGGAGGTTGTAAGAATAAAAATCGTATTGACGGTATGCCGAATACGTTAAAAATTTATACCGCTACGATGCTTTAAATCCTTTAACTTCGGACATTTAGCAAAGGCATGTAAAAGCGAGGTAGATAGGTGTGAGGATTGCGTTAAGTGTGGGCAGAAAGGCCATGTGTCCAAGAAATGCAGCATTGATGTAAGGTGCACCTTTTGTGAAGAAAAGGGAAGTAGCATCATCAAACACGCGGCAGGAAGCGCAGTGTGTACCAAAGCCGCACGAAGAATATGAAAGTGCGGCAACCTAACTTAAACCACTATGAAGCGGTACAGCACCTCTTGACACAAACCGTTAGCGAGCATAGGATAGATGTTGCCGTATTATGCAAGCAGTATAAGAATCTTGATGAAAAAGTTTGGGTAGCGGATGACTCAAAAAGAGCCTCTATTTGGCCCCGCGCAGATTATACCTTTGAAGAAAAAATTATGACACCCGGAATAGGATTCGTGCGAGCAAAGGTCAAAGGAGTACATGTTTAAAGCTGTTATGCATAACCAAATAGTACCTCCGAGGAGTTTCATGGTATGCTAGAACGATGCTAGAGGTCATAGCTCTACAATTATATTAAGTTGGGGACTTCAACACATGGGCAACTGATTGGGGTAGCATACGGACTAATAGAAGAGACGAGGTTCTGCCAGAAGCCGTATGGTCACTAGACGTAATACTGCTTAATACGGGAAGCAAGCACCCTTTTAGCAGAAACGGCGTAGATTCTATAGTTGACATCGCCTTAGTAACTAGTTCCCTAGCGAGAGGTGCAATATACCCACAGCGACCACCAGGCCATCCCGTTTGAAGTACAGTCGAGGAGAGCGACTCACGGACGACCTCCAAAGAAGGCACAACGAATGGGGTGGAAAATAAGCACACTGGACAAAGTCTTGTTTACCCTGATTTTTGGAGAGTCTAAAATAAACCCAGGAACAGGGGCTACAAGTAAAGTACAATACAAAAATAGGGACCTGAAACTAGCCATTCGGAGAAGCAAGAGCAACATCTTTAAGGAACGCTGCGAGCAAGCAGACGTAAATTCAAAGGCACTAGGGCACCCTCGCCCTCCTGCCCTTTCCTTATAAAAAAAAATTGTGTCGGTACTATTTCCACCGCAAACCACAAATGAGCATATAGAACTCCCTCAGGAAATACAAAAGATCCCACCTGTAATGCAAATGGAACTCCTGGATATATGCAGATGATTCGGCGATAGTAAGTCAAAATAAACACAGAACCATTTTAACAACAAGTGTCTAACAGAAGGGGTTTTTCCAGACCAATGGAAAAAGCAACGTCTAGTGCTGCTTCCTAAAGGGAACAAACCACTAGATGAGCCCTGGTCATTCCGTCCCATATGCCTGTTAGACGCAATGGGTAAAATACTGGAGCGAATCATATACAACCGACTGGAGGTGGCAATCGAAGAAGTATGAGTTTATAAAAGCTCGTTCTAGAGTAGATGCTATACGGATGGTAACTACAACCTTGAAAAAAGCTATTCAGGCAAAAGATGGAGAGGAGATTTAAAAAAATATGGTGCCGTAATAACATTGGACGTCAAAAATGCGTTCAATTTTGCAAACTGGAGACTTATAGTACACTCCCTTAGGTCAATGATGGTGCCATAGTTCTTAATTAAATTGATACTAAACTATTTCGAGAAACGGTTGCTGCTCTTCGATGCAGATGATGAAGTAAGGTAGTACCACATATCTGGCGGAGTTTCACAAGGGTTGGTACTAGGACCCATCCTATGGAACATGATGTATAATAAGGTTCCAAGGCTTGGAATTCCAAATGAGGCAAAAATCATAGGCTTTGCCGATGATATTGCAATCGCTGTGGCGGCGAAACATCTGGAAGAAATAAAGGACATTTGTAATGAATGTATCCTTAAAGCGAAGCGGTGGCTGGCAGCAGTTGGGTAAGAACTCGCAGAACACAAAACAAAAGCTGTACTAGTAAGCAATCGCATGAAAAGGGAAATAATCATTATCAGGGTAGGCGATCATAATATAACGTCAAAATCAGTTATCAGATACCTTGGTGTGATGATCGACGCTAGGCTCGCTTGCAAGGAATACCTTGCAAAAACGTACGACAAAGTTGCTCGGGTGAGTGCAGCCTTATCTAGAATAATGACGAATATTGGAGGACCTAGACAACAAAGAAGACTAGTTCTGTCAAGGGTGGTGCAGTCCATCATAATGTATGCGGCACCAATACGGGCCAAAGCAGTGACAATTAAGTCTTACGCCAAAAGAATCGCGGGAATGCCACCAGCAGATATCCTGGCTAGCGAACTACAAAAGACGTACGATGCAAAATTCAGGGCTCCCAAGCTTCAGTCAACGATATCAAGCTGGAAGAAAGACAACGGAGTATGGGAGCATGGCAGGAGAGATTCAACCAGTCTTCGAGGGGAAGATAGACCTATAGGATACACTTATACCGAGTATCCAAAAATGGATGGATCGGAAGCATGAAGAAATAGATTTCTACTTCAGCCAGCTCCTTAACTGGAAATGGCTGCATTCGAGCGTATCTGAACCGGCACGGGCTCAAGGAATCTCCCACCTGCGGAGAGGTCAACCTCATGATAACATCGAGCATAATATGGGATGCGGTGAAACAGGTTTCAGCAATAATCGTGAATTAACTTCGGCGGTTGAAAGAGTCAGGAAAAGCAACAGTGGAAATGAAGCCTAGACGACATCTCTCATGGAGCAGGGAACGGCAAACGCTGAACCAATTTTTGAAGCAGAAAACTGGGAAGGAAGAGCATAAATTGCTAACCAGTCTCGCGAAGTACTATCTAGCAGGGAGATTGGTTGAAGTGCGAAGGGTGTGGTTTAGTACGTACTCGTATTCCTGGAATTGAGTATTCAGATTTGCGAATCGTGCATGCCCGGACTACTGGTATCTTTTTACACATCCCTTGGCGCAACAAAAAAAAAAAAAAAAAGAAGATCGATATGACTTTCGATGCTGATCACAAATATATATTCTTTTGGGGTCTGTTGTTATTATTCCTCTATGTTACAAACTTTGTATGAAAATAATGGATAGGGTATAAATATCATGGCAAACAGATGACAAAAAAAATCGAAATATATTGTGCATCAAAGCTGCAAAAAGAGAGTGAGTCTATCCTGTTATCCACAATTCCCTCGTTTGTTTTCGTTATTATGTATGTGAGTGAATAAATGCTTGTTAATTTTTGATTGAGATATTTACATGGCAAATCTGCTGCGAAGGACCAACGCTAGCAATCAGTTTTCATTGAATTGATATGACTTTTCCTGCATTGATTTATTTGTTCAGTGCAAATTCTTGAAGTTAGTGTGTATTGTAGTGTTGCATGGAAATATTTGAGGTCGTGTGAATTAGTTGATTTCAGTCTAATCAAATACTCCCGTTCGAAAACTTCCGGATTGTTGGATGCCTATATCGGAATTTCCACCACAATTGTTCCACCAGTCCATTAGTTCAATCTTGATACACACCCCTATATTTAGGCGCACAGTGAAGTGCACAGTGATATGATTTGACCTCCTCAGTATTTCCAGAAACCTATAATTTGCAGTGATTCAAAATGAATGCGCACCGTCACCTCTCTCTCTTTCCCTTTCTGTCTAATCTCTATCTCTCCCCTATACCCTTTCCATTCTCACTGGGTTTTTAAATTTAAAAGGCACAGTCCCAAGTGGTACGAGTACATTTGGTTAACTACAAATCACTCTGATTTAATATTTAAAGAAAATCGTTAAAAAGTCTTTTTTTTTTCAAGATTTAAAATTTTCCAAAACTTGGTATGCCATAATTTTACATATGCCGCTTGTTATTCAAATATTAATTTCAAACAAACTCTATTTAGTCACAGTCGAGAAAGAGCCAATTTTCAAAAACTAGCTAGTACCCCATCTACCAGCACAAGTCCACAGTAACTCAAGTATTAAATTTGAACAAAATCGTTGGTGCCGTTTTCGAGAAAATCGGTTTTTTAATAAATCGGTCATTAGTAAAGTACCGTCAAATTTGAGGTTATAATGAAAATTCTTTAGAAGTTCATCCAACCGTTTAGACTGCAGTCAAACATATGTACATATCGACATACAGGCAGACATTCAAAATTGAGAGCACGGACACCCCTCATAACCGGTCAGATTTTAAAGAGCGAAAAAAAAATATGTCGCCAATTTACTTGAAGGCTGTTATACGAGTAACTAAAAAAACGCGATTTTGCAGAAAACGTGTTTAAAGTTTTCAATTGACTACCACCTTGCAGAAATAAAGAAGAAATCTTATAATTTCAAAATTAATAAATTTATTGGATGCGATTTGTTTCATAGAAATAGCATAGAATCAAGTAAATGCTACAACCATATAAAACTGCTTTCGAATAGCTGGATTTAGACACAACAATGTCCAACTTGACGACAACGATTGGTTGGTGGAAAACGAATTGCAGTTGTCCATTATCTCCTCAACCGCAAACGAAATGTCTAGGACTATTGCAGACGCTAATGTGTATTTCTAAGGATATGTTAGCATGGATGACAGCATAAAATAATGAAGATGGAGAGCTTTAACATTGAAAGTCGGGATTAAGTTGAAATCCACGAAATTTATTTGGGTGATGAAACAAACAACGATTTAGACGTAGATGACTCAATAATATCTTACAAAGAAGTCTATCGTGAAAAAAAATGTAGAGATACATTCTCAAAATATGGCAGCAAGTAATACAAATGTGCGCCAAACAAAAATATCCGATTTTATGATTTTTATGTGCAACAAAATTAACTTTGTTTTATAACTTTTTATAGATGTTAATGTGTCAAAAATATGACATCAACATTAATTTCATAATAAAAATAAATAAATAAAAAAGTATATGGCAAATGTGTCTTTTTTAATGGTTCTTAATTTTGTTTATAAGCGGTTAAATACCTTGGTATCCTTGGTACACTTTACTTGCCCTTATACAGGGTCTTCCAATAGACAGTTGATAGCGGTCATATTGTTGAAGCTACATTTGTCAAATTGGCTGCCATTTATTCAGTCTGTTTTGCTAAATCACCATGGACGGATATAACGTTCAACAAAATGTCCAAATAATAAAATTGTTTTATCAAAATGGGTGTTCTGTTCGGGCAACGTTCCGCGCCCTTCGCCCATTTTACGGACGCCATAATCGTCCTTCCGAGAGGACTATTCGCAGTGTGGTGGATAAATTTGAGTTCACTGGTTCAGTAAACGATCAATCAACACCCGTACGTTGACAAAACGCAAGATCTGCCGAAAACATCACCGCTGTCCGTGAGAGTGTGCAAGAGAATCCGAGGCAGTTGATTTCGCGTCGCTCACAAGAACTCCGCCTTTCGCAGACCACAACTTGGCATCGTGACTTTGGCCTGCACCCGCTGAATGGGCTTTGGAGCAGTTGAAAACTGACCCTAATTTGATGAGGCCCATTTCTGGATGAATGGGTACGTCAACAAACAAAATTGTCGAATTTGGGACAATAACAATTCACATGAGATCCAAGAGCGTCCAATGCATCCCGAAAAAATCACTGTTTGGTGTGGGTTTTGGGCTGGCGGCGTCATCGGTCCATACGAGTATTTCTTTGAGAACGACGTTGGCCAGGCCATCATCGTCAACGGCGAGCGCTATAGGTCGATGATTACCAACTTCTCTTGGCCTGAATTGGATCATATGGACGCCAACGACATGTGGTTTTAACAGGACGGCGCTATGTGCCGCTCACGCCACATTGGAAATTCTGCACGAGCGATTTGAGGGCATGGCCATCTCACGTGGAGGAGATGTGAACTGCCCACCGAGATCGTGCGATTTGACCCCGTTAGACTTTTCCTTGTGGGGTTTTCTGAAGTCGAAGGTCTATGCAAATAAGCCACAAACTACAGCGGCTCTCAAAGCCAACATAACCCATGCCATTCGTCAAATTCAGCCTGATTTATGCGCCAGAGTCATGGAAAATTGGATATTTCGGATGCGCACCACCCAGAGAACCCGCGGCAGATATTTGAACAATGTTATATTCCATACATAATGACATTGATAGGCCTTTCAAACGGATATAAAATTTCGATGATATCTTGCACACAATTTGCTTTATTCAAATTTAAAGATAGGAAGTGCTTAATGAAAGACCCTTTACATAGGTGCAAGTAAAAAAGAAAGATCCTTATTTTTAGTTATCGTTTTCTTAATCAGTATCGTTTGTGCTATCTATTTTCGAGGCACACAGCATCATCGCATTGTGCTACGCTACTTTGCAGTAAACTTAAAATTGCAGTATGCTGAAATACTTTTAGAATAAAATAAACTTATTTGTAAAGGGTGGTTAAATTTTAAGGGCCGATGTTGAATGTGAACCACACCTAAACGTCAAGTTTTTTTCTGCATTTCATTTGACATTTCTCAATTTCAGATTAACTCAATTTGAACCATGGAAAGATACACAATCGAGCAACGCGTTAAAGTTATTCAGGCTTATTATGAAAATGGGCGTTCAAATCAAAATGCATATCGTGCATTTCGTGATTCTTTCGGTCAGTTTAATCGTCCAAATGTGCGTACAATCGGAAAAAAAGTGCAAAAATTTGTGCAAACCGGGTCTGTAGGAGATGTGAAAACACCAGTACATGCTCGTACAGCTCGTACTGCAGAAAATATTGCTGCTGTTCGCGATAGTGTGGCTGAAGAGCCGTCCACCTCAACTCGTCGTCGTGCCCAACAATTGCACCTCTCACGCTCGTCGTTGATGAACATTATGCATAAAGACTTGCATTTGCGCGCTTACAAGGTGCAATTGACTCAAGATCTAAAGCCTCTTGACCATTTCAAGCGTCGTCAATGGTCACAATGGTGGCAAGAAATGGCAACAGTGGATGATCAATTTTCGAAGAAAATCATCTTCAGTGATGAGGCACATTTTCACCTCAGTGGCTTCGTCAATAAGCAGAATTGCCGCATTTGGGCGAATGATAATCCAAGAGTGATTGTCGAAAAACCAATGCACCCACAAAGAGTGACTGTTTGGTGCGGTTTATGGGCTGGCGGCATCATCGGGCCGTATTTTTTCCAAAATGAGGCCGGTCAGGCAGTTACTGTGAATGGTGTTCGCTATCGTGAGATGATAACGAACTTTTTATGGCCCGAATTGGAAGATATGGATGTGGGCGATATGTAGTTTCAACAGGATGGTGCCACTTGCCACACAGCTAACGAAACAATGGCTCTTTTGCGCGACAAATTCAATGGCCGTGTTATCTCACGTGGTGGCGATGTCAATTGGCCGCCAAGATCATGTGATTTGACATCGTTGGGCTTCTTTCTTTGGGGTTATTTGAAAGAAAAGGTGTACGTCGATAAGCCAGCAACAATTCAAGAGCTAAAGGATGAGATAATTCGGCACATTAACGGCATAGAACCTCAATTATGCCTCAGCGTCATCGAAAATTTGGACCATCGGATGGAGGTGTGCCATTTGGCCGATATTTTGTTCCATACATAATTGAACCATACCAGTATTATCATAATAAAAAGAAATGACAGTAATTTCCTAAATAATTTGTGTTTTATTCAAAATCAACATCGGCCCTTAAAACTTAACCACCATTTATTTCTCATTGGAGATACATTTCATGATATCATTTGTTTCTAATGGAGAAGCAAAATGCTTTGCAGTCTTGTGCTCCATAACAACAAAGTTTTTCGTTTTGCCTAATAAGTCGCTTCGGTATAACATAGTCTTACGAGTATGTAGGCATTTACGTTTTCGTCATTGCTTGAGAATTTTTTTGTTTTTGCAAATCTTATTTTATTTATTATAATTTATTTGCTTTATATGGATTTGCTAATTGTTAAAATAATATACCCATATCATCCGTGAACGTAGCTATGACAGTGCCTTTTTTTTCGTGGTATATCTCGAGTGTGCAGTAAAAACAAGACCGGACCAAGAACACTTCCTTGCGGTACTTCGGCAATGATTTCCTTAAATGGATGGAGTATTCCCATCCGTGTTTAACAATAATTGTTCCGGAAGAACCTGCCCTAACTTAAACTTTAAGCCTTAATGCCATACCTTGTCGAAGGCTTGAGAGGCGTCCAGAAAACGCTACGACATATCTTTTCCTTCTCTAAGGTTTTCTTTATTTCATTTATTATTCTATAAACCTGATCAATTGTGGAATGCTTTGTTCTGTGTCTTTCTTCAATGACCGGTTGTAGGCTTTAACAAAAAACTTTTCAAATACCTTAGATACTGTGGAGACCTGTGTCGCGAGATGAAGAGAACACATAGCGAGAGAGCGGGCATAGGTTCGAGAAACGAGTTTACTGTGCGTGGGAGTTAGTCTAGTGCGCACTACTGAGTCGTACAGTGGTTGCTCGGGATTTAATATAAATAAATAAATTAACTGTAGAGAGTAGTGTTTTATTCCATAGGTGCTTATTATAGGTCTACACAGATATTATCGGCAGGAGCGATATCGGTCTGTATGATTTTTTGTCGTTTGGAGGCTTTTCCGGTTTTGGAACCACTATAACCTCGGCGACTTTCCATTGCCTTGGAACGTATTATAATCTTAGCGCTGCATTTATAATATGCAGATGCTTGATCAGAGCTTTCCTTCGCAATTCCTTGAGGATCTGTCTGGTTATTAAATCATATCCAGGAGCCTTGTTTCTTCCATTTGCACGGCAAAGAAATCCGACTTGTCTTTGTCTCCTTTTGCCCATTCGCCATTGTTTTTTCTTATCGGTTGCGATTGCATTTGGAGTTTTTTAATACCTTTCGTGGCTTTCCATAGTGAATAATTCGAACTCTTTTTGGCAGTCAAGCTTTCAAGATATTTACGTAGAGATCTCTCGATTTTTCTGCAATCTTTGATTGCTTTCTTGAGTTCATTATACAGAAGGTTTAAAAGATTTTTGTGCTGGGGAGCTCGGGATTGTTGCCATCTTTTGCATGCTCTCCTCTTTTGGCGTATCAGTTCTTTTATTTTTGCTACTTAGACGCTCGCTTATTGTCATGATTACTGGTGAATGATCTGAAGAGGGATCAAAACTTTCCTCGACGTTTGCAAAGACTTTAGCTACACCTCTTCTAATGAAGAAGTCTACGAGGTCAGGAGTTTTTGCTCTGTCGGTGTGTCAAAATGTCGGTTTTCCCGTCGAAAAGAAGTCAACATTAGTAGTTTGCCTTTAGTTGAATCACATCTTGAACCCCATAAGGTTTGTTTCGGATTGAAATCACCACCAACAATAAAATCCGTGAATCCAAAAGATTTATAAAGTCAGTGTTTTCTAGTTTAAATCGCGAAGGGCAATAAATGGAGGCGATATTGTAGTACGGGTTCTTATTTCTTACGAGAACTGTACTTACTTGAATCGCATCAGTCTCAATAATTGTATTTATAGAATACTCAATACAGTCTTTAATGAATAGGGAAGTTCCGCCTCTAGCCCTTTTGGATAGATGGTAAGCTCTTCCACTCCAGAAGATGACGGCTTTTCTTTTCGGACTTTTTCTTACACAACTTTCGTCTTTTCCTTGACAAGTTTTCTTTCTGTCGCTGCTTTCCCCGTAGAAACTTTAAATTTTTCCTCGGGCGTACGTTTTTTTTTTTTTAATCGCGTCGCGAATTTTTTGTAGCTCTTTGGGGTCATTCATTAGCGTGAATTGCATTCTGTCAAGATATTCGATGTAAAGATATTCACAGAGTTCAGAGAATTGGGCGAGGATGTGACGAGATTTGAGGAATGCTTGCCATATTTTGTTTCTTTTGTTACGAAGTGAGCGTAGCTCTTTATTATACCATGGCGGAGCTCACGTAAAGTTCTACTGAGGTACAAAAGAAACTGACTGAATGAGGCAGATGGAAATTCGCTCGTAAAAATAAACTAGAGCACCGTCGATGCTGTGAACTTGGATAGGACTAAAGTTAATGCTACTGAGAAGATTAGTTTAGAGAAATCTGCCTTACGAAAATTAAAGCTATATGAGTTCTCACAGAGAGGAATTGTACTTAAGTTGTCGTACGAAAACGTTAGGAATAGAAGTGGGTAAAAACGATCTAATATGGAGAGAAGATGGTTGCTGGCAATTACTATGCAATTGGCGGTATCGGTTGAGAAGATTAGGTCTAGTTGTCTACCTAAGTTATTCGTAATATCACTAATTTGGTTAAGGTCAAAATCAGAGAGACAGTCTGTGAAAAGGACTTCCTTTTCAGAGGTAGGGTTTGCAGCAATAAATGGGACTCTTCTTTAGACTGCCTCCAGTGATGGGGAAGATTAAGGTCTCCCAGAATCATGACGTCGTCGCAGGGGTCTACAATTTTATTGTTATACATATATGTTTTATTTCTGCGGGTAATGAATGCAAAATTGCTAGAAAGATAGGTAGATTAGCTGATCAACAACAAATTTTAATTCAGAAGTTGAATAAGTCAAATTCTTCGGCAACGAATACAGATTTCATTCTTCCTGGAATTGATATTGAACTATTCTCTCGAAATCATAGGGAATGACCAGCATTCCGAGATATGTTTGAGAGCGCCGTTCATAATAAAGCTAGTTTAACACCGATGCAAAAGTTTCACTCTCTTGAAGTGAAAACTTGATCAATTGCAGAATGCTTGCATCTAAATCCGAACTGATGATTAGGAATAAGATGCTATTCTTCTATAACCGGTTGCAACCGGCTGAGCAATATAATTTCGAAGACTTTGGATATAATCGGAAGAAGCGAGATCTGTCTATATGACTTTTTTTCATTCGGCGTTTTACCGGGTTATAAAAGCAGCGCTTATAATATACAAAAATTTAATTATCGCTTTCCTAGGTAATTCTTTGAGAACTGCTCCTGTGATTAAGTCGTATCCAGGAGGTTTTTTATGTTTCAGTTTCTTTATTTTCTGTTTGAGTTCAACTAGTGTTGCACTTGCTATTGTATAGTTGACAAGTGTTATGTCCCGTGCATCGATATTTTCAATGAGCGGTTGACCACCGAACGGCTTATAAGTTTCTTCCAAGTTGGCTGCAAAGATTTCCCTTTTCCTCTTTTTCTTTATCATTCTTGGCCCATTCGCCATTATTTTTTTTTTTTTTTGATTGGCGGAACTTGGATCTATGAACCACTTTCCAAAACGAATAGTTATAATCTTCTTCCGCTGTTAGGTTTTCAAGCTACATTCCTATTGCATGTACTTTGTGTTGTGGGAAACGGGTAGCCATCAATACGAACGCTTTTCTTTTTTCTTTCACCAATTCTTTAATTTCCGGAGGATATTTTAAAGCATAATTGTCTTACTTTTTTGTCAGTGCTGGAGTGTTATTCTAGGCGGCACATTTCAAGATTTCACTAAAGCGATCCACTCCAATCTCTAGTTCGTAAGGCGTTATAAGTGATGCACTCAGATCTATATTTTCTTCAATGTCTCTCTTCCCAATTAGGTTTACTTTTAGTCAATCTAACTGATACCTCTTTTCTAATCAGGGTTTCAGTCATCGTTAGAGTAAGTGGAGAATGATCAGAGGACAGATCATAGCTCCCTTCAACTTTTTTACAATTGCGAGAAATTCCTTTTACGACGAAGAAGTCAACCAGGTCGGGTATTTTGTTGGTATTAGCCATGTATTAAGTTCTATTTTTAGTTCTGGTGAATGTTCGATACTTTCCTTTTATATAATGATGATCCGCTCCTTGTGCTTTTCAACAGGTGACTGGTGTGATACCCACAGTATCCTTTAATCTTTGCGTGCGATTGTTTCGTCATATGTATTTCAAAAATTAAATCAATATCGTTTTCACGTATAAATATTTCTAGCTCATCTTATCTTTACAAAAGCCCATTGGCGTTGCAAGTAAGTATTTTAAGCATCTTTTTAATATTTTTTTTAGGGTGCGCGTACTACATAAGTTTGTTGTTTCTAACTTGGTCTTCAAGCTTGGCGAGAATAATAGAAAAAACTTGAAATACCGGATCTTGCAAACTATTATGTTTACTGCATTCGGATGTCACGGCTTGTGCGTATGTTCGTACGTTACTGTCAGATGGCTTGTTTTTTACCAATTTTGTTTAGGGCTTTTACGCTTTTCTTTATTTAGCGATCTTAGAGCTATATTTCTGGATGCCATAGTTTGAGCGTAACATTTCGTCACTTTTTTTTTTTCCTTTCTTGTTTGGCTTGAGGCTTGATTTTGTGGCTTCATTAGTTTATCGCGCCTTTTTGTATCTCCTTAGCTATTTCACAGCCTAGCAAATTAGCAGGGTGGTTTCCCTTGCGGTTAATGCACAGGAATTCCCTTGATAACATCGCAGTCTTTAGATAAGTGTTTTCTGGCACATTTAACACATCGCGGTTTATTTTTACAGTACATATGTTTAGGTGTGATTAAATCCTTGGTGACGCTTACATTGAGGTACTGGACGTGTATTCTTACGAAGGTGTTCAATTTGAACTATCATATCGAGTATTTTTTTCCTAAGTTTTCGACTTAATCAAAGGTAAGCATAAAAAGAGGTAGCCCACGCTTTACCGTAGTTTACTCACCGTCCAATTGCTGTTTTTCCCATTTCACTATATTAACAGCACCAATGATTTTTAAGTTTCGGTTTTCCAGGTCATTTATTACATCTTCTTCGTCGGCATTCAGTTTGTTGGACAACAAGCGGTAACTGTTAGGGTCTTTAACTATGACTTTCCATTGATTATAGCAAGCAGATATAACATTAAAGTCAGATGTCAGTAATGTCTTTACGATTGTACATATGTAACACATTGTAGTCAACAATTCCAATCACGTTTATTGGTAGCGGCGGTCGTTCTTTACACATCTTGTCTTCAATACGAGAGTTTCATTTGTCCGACTGTTCTTTCTCAATTGGGCTATTTTGATAGCTTTTTCGCCGCATTATGACTTTGGGTGAATACTTAGCTTTGAGTTGTTTTTTTTTGGATCCAGTCAGTTTCTCGAGTCCATTCTTCGCTCGAAGTTCAATATTATCCTCACTGAGACTATTTAAGTTCATTGTTCGTGCGCCGATATTTGAGATGCAGTCAGACTTCCAGTTCCGCACGTATTTTGTAGAGACTTTTATGGTGGCTATCTTACTACCCTGTTCGCATAATCGCAATAAATGGCTCTATCTAGAATCCGTATAGCCGACCTCTGAAAAGGGTGGATTTTCTAATGCGCCTGGACTGCCACCTTTGGTATTTATATCTTTTGTTCTGTTCATTGCATTTTTTGTATACACTACGGTATACGGAGGGTGGAATATAGTCGCCTCTTAGAACAGGCATGCCTACCTCGGGTAAATTCTAATCCCTACCCGAAGGGAGTAAGGGGGTAAGTAAGTACTTAAAAGTTGATGATTTTCAAACAAACAGCCGTCTTCCTAAAAGATGTATATAAATTTTCTTCCGTACAACCTTTTACAATATGTTCAATATCCTCTCCAAATTCGATGGATAATTAAAGCCACGCATTTTTTTCAAGTCGAACCCCTTTGTACTCTTTGCTCCAATAGTTCCACAAACAATCGAATTGTCCGTATAAATTTATTAATTTTAGCATTTCCTGTGTTTTTCACTCGGCCATATTATTTCTTTTTTTCACTCTAAACCACGCTTTCAAGAAAGCAAACAATCAATAGCTTCGTTGAGATGCCATTTTTTTATTCAAAGTGACAGCTTATACTAAACTTCATATCAGGCAGTGATGGTAAGCGAGAAATCCAAACATAGCAAAAAACTTGACATAATGCGTTCTCCATGAAACATTTTTTAGTCATGTCAAATATCCAAACACGAGTCATGGTTCTTGGAGACGCTGTGTAATAGTATGTTGCTTATTTTCCTCTTTGTAACATACAATTTTAGATAGAAGTCAGATTGGAGGATAGAACATGGCAACCGACTTGGTTGAACCAGTAAATATGAACGGTAATTTTTTTTTTTTTTTTATTTTTTTTTTATTCATTCATTATTCTTAATTTAACAAAACTTTATCTACTTAATGTACTATAACAATATTAAAATTAAGAATAGGTAGTGCCATTTTGTATTTATAAAATATCAAATAGTGATAATCATATAAAAAAAAATTATCTTTGAAATGTGGGGTGAGAAGTACTCAATTCATTTATAAAAAAAAAGAAAGAAAGCATAAACAGATAGCATATAAAGAGAAAGTAGAACAATTAGGCAATATGATGTATTTAAATAACATAACAGGCAGCAAGACTTTAATTTCTTCATGATCAAAATCGAGAAGGCATAATTTAACTTGCTTTAAGAATTCGGGCAAAGATCTAATGCCACGAATATTCATAGGAAGTTTATTAAATAATTTGCAGGACACAACGGAGTAAAAGTTTTTGAATAAAGTGGTACGAAAAGGAGGAATAACGACAACATTAATTGAGTTGCTTCGCAATTGGACTCTGTAAATAACCACCTCTCATAAAGAACATTTTACAAACATTAAAATAGTACAAGTGTTTTAGTGGTAGAATTTTCAATGTTATGAACAAAACCATACGATTGGCTCCACATACTTTTCTGAAAGCGCACTTTTGTAAAACAATCAATGGCTTAAGCTTTTTTTTGGTAAGCACCACCCCAGCAACTTATTCCATACTGTAATTTTGATTCAAATATTCCAAAATATACTGTTTTTATAGTTTTGTTGTCACAGAATTTTCTGAGACGATAAAAGCTTCGGACTGCAGAACGTAAATATTGTTTCAGAATTGAAATATGTTAAACTGTTTTACTATTTCAATTTTAAAACAATGTGTGTCACAAGATGCTTGTTCATTAAACAATGTCCTTGTAGCTTCCACAGTACAAACACAATTTTACACATTTGATCTAACGCAATTTTTAGCATGAAAGAAAATTTCGAAGTCAGGGGACTCTTGCATACTTAGACTAAAGTGTATCAATTTAGTTTTGTTACTGACAACTAGTTTGTGTTCCGAAAACCATATTCCTAAAAGGTGTACATCGAAGTTTATATCAGCGTATAAGTTTAAAGGATTATCTGAGCGGTATGCAATGCCAAGATCATCTGCGAATGCTGTAACTTTCCCTATGAACGGTTGACTAAACAAAGAGTTGATATAAATTAGAAACAGTATGGGAGCAAGAACTGATCCCTGAGGCACACCTAAGTTTACAGTTTTCGAGCCACCAACAAGGTTACCTATTTTGACTTTTTGAGTTCTATCATTCAAGTAGGGCTCAAACCAATTATGTACAAAACCACGAACTCCTGCATAATATAATTTGTTTAGCAGAATTCTGTGGTTAACCATGTCAAAAGCTTTAATGATGTCTACGAAGAGTTCGGAGCTACATTTTTTATCATCTAGTGCTTTGTAGATAAAAGAGCAAAACTTCTCATGACAATAATGAAATTGGCCTATAATTGTTTGTGTCGCTTTTATTACCCTTTTTGAAAAGAGGGATCACATTAGCACATTTTAATTTATCAGGAAAAATTCCGGTGAAAATACTTAAGTTGAAAATATAGGCTAGTATGTCTACTATATTTAGCGTTTCCAGGTAGGTTTTAACGGGCTTGGCAACGTGAGGCCGAGCATTGTCTTGCTGTAAAATCACTTAAGTTAAAAATATAGGCTAGTATGTCTACTATATTTAGAGCTATGTCTTTAAGGGTAGGATTGGGAATACCATCATTTCTACAAGAGCTTGAGTTGCTGAGAGAACACATAATTTTGTAAAGCTCGAAGCCTGTTATTTCTTCATAAAAGAAGCTACTATTCCTAACATAGTCGTCGACTAAATGGGACCTAGCGCAACCGTTGCAATTTGTAGGAGACTCATTAGGAGAAGACATCAGACCAACCGAAGAAAAGAAATCATTAAATATGTTTGATATTGTTATAGGATCATTAATAGTAACATCATCATTACACAGTACTATAGATTTAGAAATATTGTTAGAGTTGCCATCAATGATACTGTTTATAGCTTTCCATTCCTTTCTAGGGTTACCAAGTGCACTTCGTACCTTAGTGTAAAAATATCTATCTCGAACTATCCTTATATCCTTATTTACTTTCTTACTCAACATTCTGAAACTAATTTTCAGCGCTGTATTAAGAGGATGTTTAAAGCATTTCTTCCTTAATTTATTTTTAAGTTTAATTTATTTTAACACATAATAGTTAAACCACTCTGGTTCGATTTTGTTCCCGCATGTCAAATCCAAATTTTATATACACACATCCATTGAATTCCCCCAAACATTGGCTAATGAACGAATAGGATTCCATTTATTCATCACTGTGAAATTCCAAACGCCACCTGATTACCGACATGAATATAAATAATACAAATTGTTTACGTCCTTTGATCTTCAAGGAGATTAGGAAGAAAAGAAAATCACAATAAAACCGTCATGACAGCATGATAAATCGACCAAATGAAAATCCTTAACGACGTCTTTCTTCCTCCTACCCAACGAACAGAGCACCTTTAATCCACTGAACAAACGATGTTCCAATTTGTATTTCTCTCAATATAAAGCAATCCTTAGTCGCCTTAAGGACGAAAAGGATGCATTGACGATGAAAAGAATGAAAAGAATTACAATGTCAAGCGGATTCCACAATAAGACTAGCACCTTCAACAAAATTATTTAAACAAAAATAACTTTTGACCTTATTATTTTCAAGTGTGTACAAATGTGCCTGAGAAACCAATTTCACATTTGTAAGTTATGAGTACGTCAGTTAAGATGATATCTTTCAACAGTATCAGTACGGAGATGGGAACAAGATAAACGGAAAAGCAATTCATCCTTTGTACATACTTCCACTTATCGCCAACACGACCGCCTTAGCAATTCGTTTTATTTTATCATAATAAAAGAAAAATTGATTTCCTTCAGCATATTTTTACAAAGCGTAATAGCCCAGAATTATTAGACGAAACTTGTGTCAAACCTAAAAAGTGGAGTACGGCTGAAAGTGTTGAAATATACCTTAGATTAGTGTACTGAACAACATACGAAAAGTAAATTTTTGATGTAAATGATGCATTTTCAAGTCTGCATGTTTTTTCTGGAGAACAGAAAATGATTTATGAAAGTGGAATAATTTGTAAGTGTTAAATTTTAGTTTGTATTTTCACTTGTGGCGCTCCTAAATGGCCACATCTACTCGTAAAATCCATTAACAATGGCAAAAGTGGGGGTAAGGAATGAGCTAATATTTAGATAAAACTTATCAATTACTCTATTTTTGTATAGAGTTTGTAAATATTTTGTTTTTGAATACAATATTAGGTGCGCAACTAAGTTCTCGTTGTTTTTTTTTTATGAAAATGCAACTTTATTGTGAAAAAGTGGTTACAAATGAATCATTCAAAGTATTGCCCATCTCTAGCTACAACTTTTTATCATCTTTCTGGCAGAGCTCGAATACCGTTACGGTAAAAGTGTTCTTCTTTTGAGGCTATCCACGAATCAAGCCATTTTTTGATGTGTCCATATGAGCGGAACTGCTGATCAGCCTAACCATGTGCCATCGAATGGAACAAGTAATAATCGGATGGCGTAATATCTGTGGAATATGGCGGGTGGGGTAGAACTTCCCATTTGAGCGAATGTGTCAAAACAGTTTGTTTACCTTATGTCTAAGCTCAGTTCATGATGTCGAAGGAATTAGTACCAAAACTTTCGGTGCAAGAGAAGATTCCCGGCTTTTATTACCAGCACCAACAACTAAAGAAAGTACACCGTTAGTATCCAGAAAAACTATGCCATCAAATGGAGTTGAAATTAGCTACTTCTATTGCCCCACTCCAATAGAAGTAAATTCTGCGGCACCAATAGAAGATAATAACAATTCATTTCCAGACGATGATGATGATCTGGATGATGCTTCGGACTGCAGTTTGAATGTGCTTCGCCCTTCATTAAGAAAAGGAAAGTAAAGAGTTGCTAGTGTTAATGAAAAATTAAGTGTAATAAAAAGTAAAATGAAGGAGGCACAAATATTTCACACAACAGTTTGACAAAAATTGGACAGGCATTAGGAGCTGGAGGAGCGCAAAATCCAAATCCAAGAGCGGATACTCGAAATGGAAGAAAACATTTATGGATCTCCACAAATTAAAATACCAAATCAAAGAGATTGAGTTAGAGCTTTTAAAAAAACAATAATTTGAAGAGACGTTTTACTTAATTTTTATTTAATTTTTTTGACGGAGTTCACTTTTGAAGGAGTTCACTTTTGTGATTTTTTTTATATATCTAAGTACTAAGTGTTTGAATTAATTTTCTTTTTAAAGCGAGTGTTGCTTTATGTATACATTTTAATTGAGTTAAAGTCTTTAAAATTCAATCGGCGTCATTCATAAAGCATCATCAACTACGAATTAACCCTGCTTATAGTTTAATTACCCTTTAATACGTCATTCATTACATTTTCCGTAGCTAATCAACGTTGATCAAGTCTTCATTAACTTAAATGCCGAATTTCGCATTCAAAGTTCAGTCAAAGTGACAGTTGCAAATTATTTTTTTCATTTAATAATCACGGAAAATATTCTTCACGGGCAAAACGGATAGTTTTACAAGTTTTATAAATCATTTAGATATGTTAAATGATTTTATTAACACGCAACGTCCAAAGATATATAAAAAACGGATTAATCCTCTTCAAGAACTCCTTGAGCACGAATTCCGAAGCAAATATAGATTCTCGAAGGAAAATATGCGAAGATTAATTGATTTTGTTCGTAATGATTTGGAAGGCGATAATAGAGGTGGGTGTATCCCCCTGTTGAGTTGTAGGTAATGGCAGCGATTCGATGCTGGGGTCGGAATGAAGTAAGTTAACCATATTCATACATACACATCTGTGTACAGACTCTTATAGCATGACAAAATTTCTTTGAAGATTCAAGACGATGCTGCTGAAATTCATGGCTTCAGTCAGCCCACAATGAGCAGGATATGTGCAAGAGTGGCAAACGTTTTTGCATCAAAAAGGCATGCGTATGTGAATATGCCAACCCTTGTTGAGGATCAGTTGGGTATCATTTCTAAATACTGTGATATAAAGTCTTCATGATTTGGAAACCCCTAATGATTATATGCAACCGCCTCTAGAACAACAAGCCGATTTACCGGAAATTAGCCGCAGGACATTTATTAACCAACACTTTTGTTGAAAAAAACATGAATCTTATTTTATAATAATAAAAACGCTATTCCTTTTGCTGTTTTTTATTCATGATTTTTATTTTTTCATTGTGTTCTTCCTGCATAAGACGCATTTTAAGCTCTCTTTCCATTGCAATGCTCTTCATCTGAGCCTCGTGTACTTCCTTCATGCACTCCAGCTCCTTTTCCCTCACCTTCTTAGCAATAAGGAAAAGTTCTTTCTTATAATATTTGTCATTCGATTGAACCTAAAATGCAAATATATATGTACATAAGTCTTTGACATTGTTGTGTTGTGTTAATTACAACTTACATATTTGGTTTTGGACATCTTTTTCGGGATGAGTGCAGGTGTGGGAGAAACTCTGGAAGTACTCGGAAGGCCAGAAACAGTTTCGTGTTTTGGGGGGGGTTGGGAGCTTTTTAATTCGCTATCCTCAGGAAGAATACTGTCAGCAACAGACAACTGAAACAAAAAGTAGACATTTTTGCTCAAGTCTTCCAATTACCCATACATTTTAATACCTGCTGAGCTGGGCCATCGTTGTCAAAAATGTTGAAGTCGACTTCAAACTCCTTTGGAATTAAGGCCATTATCTCTGCATCTACTCCTTTCGGAGATGCAGGTCTTGGACCACCACCTGTTGCATTTACCAGAACACGATAGCGATTGTCTTTGGCCTTAAGTCGCATTTTCGTATTCCTCCATTGGAACTGCAGTTGTCCTTTTTATTGACCTCGTTGAATCTTTAATTGAAAAATTTATTGTTTCAGTACCTGTATGTGCATAATATGAAATTTCAAAAATTTATGTAAATACCATTTCAAAATGTTCGTCCAAGCATCGCGCTTCCTTTGAGAGGTATTGCTGTCAGTTCTTTTGTCCTCTACAACATCAATATGCTCTTTTATTAACTCTTTTAAGAGTTGCTAAAAATATTAAAACGTAATAGTAACTAAAAATTCTTTTGAAAATTATTTTAAACTTACTTTTTCTTCCGAATCCCAATTTTCAGCGCGCTTACGTTTAGTTCCTGTCTCCATTTTTTGTTTTGTGATGACGATTCATAGCATTGTTTGACATTATTAAAATACAATTTTCAAACAGTGTTTACAAAAGTGTTCATTAAAGCAAAGTTACTTATTATTAGTTCACAGTTGTGATAATTAGTTAACCATGAATCAAATGGCAAATAGGGAAATATAATGAATACGGCTGATATGTATATGGCTTAGAATTACGTTTTATTTTGTTATATTTTATTTAAAAAGCAAGTATTGCTTTCTTTTAAGTTTGTTATTTGAAAGTTTTTTTTCCTTTAAATTAACATGTGATAAATAATGCAAAAGTAAGTTTTATTGATTGTTTTATTGGTGTGAACATTTTATACAATTTCTTCTTTATTCTCCAACTTTATAAAGCGGTTCATTTCCTACCCCGATGGGATGTTCTGAAAGCCTTTCAGACTCTATGTGTGAAATGTTGGACGGAATTTTAAAATCTATAAAGATATTATGAAGCGCAGCATACACATTTCCAAATCGCGCACGTTTTTCAGGTGTGTGTCGCCCTCGCTTGTCATAAATAAGTATTCTTCAACGGCCTTTTAAAATTCCAATAGTTCTCTCGATGATGCATATTGTTTTAGGGTGTATGGCATTGAAATTTGACTCCAAAGAACCCTCCAGTGGACTCCTATAGGGAATGATGCACCAAGGCTCCAACAGATATCCGGAATCACCTTCAATATAACAGCATGGTTCAGAGAAGGGAAAATATTTTGCCATTTATACTCGTATTATCCTTACCAAGAAGCCAAAAGTTTTCATTTTGGCAATCAACAAATCTACTCCCTCGGTGTTGTCGTTCGCTGGAATGCTTCCACAAAAAAGTGTCATGAGCGGCTCCTCCATATATCGAATTAATTGCTAAAATTCTGCACTCATGATTACAAATCTTCGAATAAAATGTTAAACAGAATTGTATTACTTAAATTGCTGCTATTTTGTATGTTCTTACGATCATTGAATTGATGCTGTGAAATCCTTTTCGATTGAAGAACATATGCTCATTTAGAGGAGGTTTTTGCATTCCAATGTGTCTACCGTCAACACAACCTATGACTAAGTAACAAAAACATTGGGATACATTACATACGAGTACTGTTTAAAATATCTTATGACCTCATGGTATCTTATATTTTTGGAAAAAAAATTCCTTACAATCATTCCAATTTTTTTCGAAGGCTATGTTTTCTGGGCACAAAACTTCCTCCATGGCCTCCAAAACGTTAGAGGTTATTCTGGAAACTGCGCTCTGCGACATTCCGATGAGATCCAAGAGCGTAAAATTAAAACGCTTAGTTTGTTTAATTGTAAGTAAATGTAAGTGCATAGGCAAATCATACCCACAGAATGTTGGTATCCTCCACTTCCTAGGAAGGATAAAGTTGCAGCTAATTGGAGTGGAGCTGGGACAGCGGTTGAGGTATATCCTCTAAAATGTTTCTTTTCCATTATAAATACGAATGCACTCTTATTTACCCTGAACCTTTTAATAAAACTGCAATCAAAAGTATATGTTGTGAAATATATTTTCAGAAAATTATAGTTTTGTATACGTACGCAGAGTCTTGTAAACAGAAGGGATCGCTTTTAACTCTTAAATGTCTTCGCTCAATAGACTCATAGCGATCATCCTCTGAATCAGAAGATGAAAAATAAAGCAAATATTCCATTTTTTATTATTAGAGGATAAATACACAACTTTTTCTCACATAAAAATAAATACCTTTGACATTTGTCAGCCATCTCAATTCAATGTAGTAGAATTGTACTAGTACAATTTTCAAAGTGCACTCGATATGTGACCATTCTTATGTGATCATCCCAATGTAATTACTCGATCACACGATAGCGTATGGATTTCACTCACTCGTTAACTGATGTCGTAATTCGACCCCTGTTTTTCTACTACGAGTACTAATCTAATCCAAATTTTGTATAATAAATTCCCGACCATCCCTAGCCGAATATTACATTTTTCCTCATTATCCAGTTTCTTAGTTGGTTTAAAAATTGACATGCTGTCTACTAAAAGGTGGAACAATTTCGCAATATTAAAATAATCATTCCTTTTCTGACACCAACAGTTTTACGTCCTATGCAATAAATCTTTTTTTGCAGCATTCCTTGCAAATCTGAAAATGTTATATTGCTCCAAAAAATGGAGCAGGCGATGTCACACAATCCGAACATACATTGTACGCTGAAGCAAAGACAATAATTTACTAAAAGCAAATGCCAAAATCACATCAAATCTCAAATGCAGTTTGAAATTGTGAAAAGCGCCACGAAAGAATCGATCAATTTGCCATAATTCCTGCAACGGTCCTCTTATACCACCATGGTTCCTTGTTATATATACGCAATCACTTGCTATTTTTATGTCCCTAGAGTTCTTTGAGAATGAATAAAAAGGACGCATATACATGAATGTGTGAATAGACCGTGTGCAGTGTGCTGCATATCTAGTACCAGAAGGTAAATTATACGATAGCTATACGATAAAAATATATATGAATTTTTTTTTTTCATTTTAGGCTTCAACCAAAATATGATTTTCATGGGTCATTAAATAATTCAATAAAATTGAGTTCAAAAAGAGGAGTGAGCGAATTTTTATTGCATCAAGATGGTGTTGAGCGAAACATTGTTGGCAGCTGTTCAAAGAGCAGAAAATGGGCAATCGTCAGGCGACGTGGTTCACTTCGGTTATTGATGGCATATTATTGATTTATGGTCGAATTGCATTTACTATGGTAAATTGAATGGAAGTGCTTTTAAGATATTTATGAGGAGAGTATTGTCCTTATTATTATGCCATTCACTATGGAGCGCAGTATTGAACTTTATACAGAAGTTTGATGGTATTGTGAATATTCGCAAGTTAATAGTAGGTAGCTCAGGATCCCTACCTGCGTCAAACATATTTCAAGTATTTGCATATAAAATAGGAATATGTTGTAAAAGATATAGTCAAATTAATAGCCATTTATCAAAATGCTCGTATCATGGATACCTGGCAGTGGCTGCCAGGTATTCAAGATTCTAGAGATCAGAGCAAGATGTTTTTGCAACCTCTTCCCGCATATGAATTAAGGCAGAAGCAACACAGCACATGACTTTCTGGAGATACCTGGAAATTAATCGAATGAGCGTCCTCAGCAATAGCGTGAGTTGAACTCGAAACTCAGTACTTCATCAAGAGGAAAGACGTACAGCGTAATTTAAGTCGTGACAAACGAAATCGTATCAGAAAAATTCCTTTATTCGCAAGCTTTAAGCCGCAAGTAGGACCTTGTATAGAATTACGAAGAAGTTGAAGGAAAAATAACTCAGATCGTGGAAGCAACATTTCACCCCAGACCTAAACTGTTTAAGGGACGGCTTTATGGCCTCAAACTCAAATTTTGCCCCCAAGTAACACTGTGCATAACAGAATAAATAAACCAGTGGAGTTTGATGGCAATTATTCCGAAGTTCTCCAAGAAGAGCAAAATATCATATATCGGTAGAGCTCCTGAAACCTGTCAAAAATAATGCTTCGAGAAGTCAAAGATTTCCGAAAAAGTGGAAGAATGGGTTGAATATTAACCTACCAAGAGAGAAACATCTCTCAATAGAAAAAAAATTACCTTCGGAAACGGCATAAAACTATAGGTCCCAACCACCTTTATAAAAGTACCTGCCAAAAATACAATTTTGGAAAAAACGACAAAATATAAATTTTTTAGTAATCATAGAAATATCAGTTAATGTTTAAAAAACATACATATGGAAAAGTTACAATCTGCCTGGAACGGATCGTATGATAACTTATATTTCAATGATAAGCGTTAAATCCATCTCTAATAAAGTGGGCGTGGCGTTGTGAACTTCTGCATAGAGGATATTTTTAAAACCCTTAAGGATGTATAACAAGAGCATTTTCAAAGAATTATAAGAATCTATGTCATGTGAAAAAGTCAGAATTTGAATAGATTAATATAGTCTTACTAAGCAACTCTAGATCTTCACCCTTACTTACTTTTGGATGGCAGTTAAAGAGATAAACGGGAGCACGAATAGTTTTGCCCTGAGTCTTCATACACAGCAATTGAGTAATCATTTCATGAATCTACGATAACTACGCACCGCGCAAATCGCACCGTCATTTCAATGTAAAGAAGAATAAAGTCCCGGAGAGGACCGCATGACATTTGAGTTCTACTAAAATTGCACAACAAAGATTACATTAGCGGTTACAGAGGATTTTAATAGAATCTTCGACATTTCACAAAGCTTTACGAAGTCTATTATATGTCCACTTTACAAAAAAGGAGACTACTATGAGCCAGAAAATTACAGAGGCATATCCTCCCTAAATACTTCGGCTAAGTTGTTTGCTGCTCTACTATTCAACAGGCTTACTCAGTGGGTAAAAAAAAAAGGGGAAAATCCTACACGAATATCAAGCTGGATTTAGGGAAAATTATTCGACGGTGGACCAAATCTTTACGCTAGTAAATATTGCTGAGATATATAAAAAGAAGCATACAAAGTTATATGGCCATTCCGTGTGACTCCATTGCTCGTAAAGCACTCTTCTATAAGCTTTACCGAATAGGAACTAGTAGTAAAGTCATAAACATTTTAAGAGTTTTGTACGTCAACAATATCGCTTCCTTATGGGATGGAAACTGTGGTTCGGAAGCATTTCCCAAGAACACCTATTTGTTCTATTTATTAATGATATAACAGACGGACGATATTAGATGAGGCATTGATATTTGCCAGGCTAAGGTTAGCGCACTAATATATGCTGATGGCATCATCATTAAAATCAATCGTGGTTATAACATGCAGCTTATCTATAAACTTGGAGAAGCCTAAATTGGTGACATTCAGAAATGGAGGTGGGCGATAATCGAGGAGGACTTGGACGTAAACCAAGTATGGAGTTACAGTTCTTCCGACACAGTAGTAAAGTTTTTTTGTTACTGCCGAATATATGATCCATCTAGAAACAGGAACCCCACCCCTAAACTTGGAAACGGTAAAATTGCCCTTCAATTATACAGTACTCGTAAAAGTCATGAAAATGGAACAGGAGAGGCTACCGAGGATAGTGCATACGTATGTGTGTACATGCTCTCGATTAAAGGCAACTGCGTTCAAAAGTGGGAAGATTTAGCAAGCAGCTATGGTTACAATACTGGTTTTTCATCCAGCGATCAGTCCACGTCCTTAAGAAGGAAATTTCCAAATCCCGGAGCACTCAGACTCCATTTTGCTGTGTCCATTGTACTACCAGGCAGAAACTCCTTTTTGGTGTAGTGGTTAGAGAAACTTAGATTTTATTCGTTTTCTCTTTTATGTTCTGCTGTCCCCCGTCCGGGCTCGAACCTGTACAGTTTGGGTCACAAGGGAACACACTACCCACTACATCGTGGCCATCTCTGGCGTATACATATATACTTGAGAAAGAAGAAATGATAAATATTTTATGGTGAACTGGGAAGGGATGTGCTCTATAAGTCCAGGAAATAAATAAGAGAAGGCTACTTTTGAGATTTTATACCTTAATTAGATAATGAAAGAATAATACCAATCTAGACGGCATTTAGCCAAACTAATTAGACTTAGTATTTAACAATTGTTATATATGTTACATTCTTTTTATAGAATATAGTCATTATAAACTAAATTAAAACTAACTAGAGAATATTTCCACGAGTTAGGGCAATGTTTCTCGGGAATTATCCCTAGAAGTGTCTTGAAACCCCCCAAATTCCGGGTGTTATGCGAGCCATACCCATTGGATTATTTGCAGCGGGTATACCGGCTGTATTTTAACGGAGAGTCTCTGATATCAGAACGCCTCAGGGAGTAACCATGGTCTTACTGCACTATACGGGGCTCTGATGCAGCGTATAGTCCTTTTCCGCATTACTTGTAAATTCAAAAAGAACAAAAAAAAAAAAAAAACATGCTAAACAGGATGCGGGGAAACACCGTGTCTACGATAGGTCACATAGAGCATAGATTCTGTGCTGAAGACCTAGTGGGACGAAGTCGAGCAGAGGGAAGCCAAGAGGGAGATCCTCGGCGAGGGCAATCCAGCACCAGCCAGAAACCGCTTTAACCTCAAGGACCGTCCCTCGGGCTTCAAGGCGCCAGCTGACTGACGTAGCAGTTCACTCTTCGACGGAGGGTGGGAGCCAAGCTCTAGCCCTCCGATTCTTGGACAAAGCAGCTACAACGGATATGAAAGTTAGGAAACCTAGCACAGTTTGGACTCTTACGGTTTCTCAATCCAGTGAAGCTCCTACCAAGAGGAAGCGAACAAGCCCGCCGATGCCGTCACCGGGGAAACCTGGAAGACAAGACGACTGAGACTTAGTGGTGCGGGCTCTCGCTGGAACCTTCGCTACTTAGAAAAAGGTTTTACACCTGAGTTTGCCGGGAACAAATCAGAGGAGCATTTTTTTTTTAATAATTTGCGCGCGCGAAAGAGGATATGAATACTCTTATACTATTACAGGACACGGGCGTTGTGAAGAAGAGAGAGAGAGAGAAAGATTTTAGTGTAGTGGTTTGAAACTCGGATGGTATTAAGTTTCTGTAAACTCTAAGGGTAGCGTCCAGATAACTGGGGAGCTTGTTTGTTTTGCTTTTTGTCATTGCTCATGATTCACAGTATTTTTTCCCGTCCTCCTGATGTCATCATCACGATCAAGTTGCATTTTTATCCATATGACCACTCCACTGCCAGTGTTATGCCTTCGCAGTAGAGTTGACTTAGCTTTTCGCAATTGATCGACTTTTTTATTTATTTCATGCGAAATAAATAGATGATTCTTGACATCAGGATTTGAACCGTGAACCAACAGCGTGGCAAACGATGATGTTACCACTACACCATGGCCACCCATAGGGCTAAGCCCGAGCCCAATGTTATACTAGCAAGCAAGAGGAGAAATCAGGAGATAACGCCCCCTGAATGTAATTTGCAGAAAAAGATGAGAGCATTGAAGAATACCAAGAGATCCCAGGCAGAGCCTGCGAAAGATAACGCTGTTTCAGCTGTTAGAAGATATGCTGTGCCTGCTGTGTCCACTATTGGTCGAGTGCGAAACTCCGCAGACGATGGAATGTTAAGGAGTTGGAAAGGAGTAGGCCTTTCTGCATGCAGCGGAACGGAAATACCACATTCCTATTCCATCACATTTTTCCTGCCAAAAAGTGCAGATCAGGAGTATCGAACCTCTTCGGGACACCTGCAAGAGTACAACGATGGCCATTAAGGCTCAAAATGGTTCTCTGAGCTACCGGTTTGGCAGGGTGGCGGTGAGTGGACTCAATGAATTGAAGGAGATTGCAGGGCAAGGTACCATCTCGAACTCAGTCTCGCAGGGGACACAACCAGAAGAGGAACAACAAGCTCTGCCAGAGGTTGAAGCACCAGCTCATGTGCTGATAAGAGTACGTTCATCTCAGAGTGCTCGCTCCTCTCTTGAGAAGAAGGTGACTCTACTAGCGGAGGATGGGGCATTTGCCCCGACGAGCATTAGCTCGATGACCTCGGAAATCAAAATTAAGGTTGCCCAGGTAAACTCTCACCACGCTATAGTGATAGTTAGAATGTTTAGCAACAAAATATGGGTATACCACTAACTTAAAAGCCATGGATATTGCAAGAACTAGTCAAAGGACTATCATGTAAGGATGCAAAGGTTATTTGGGATATGAGAGTGACCAGTCCAAGGGCACACATTCTGATAAACAACAAAATTAACTTTCTCCTACTTTCAGATTATATGAAGCGAGAATTGGTGCTCTGAATATCGATGGAGTACACCACAAAACAATCATCGCCTCTGTATACGCGCTGAGGATAAACCAACTGTTCCAAGGAAACTGCACCGTCTAGTGGAGCACTGCAACAAGCTATGTGGGGTAGTGGTAACATCATCGCTTGTCACGCTGTTGGTTCACCGTTCAAACACGGTCGATCACTTGCGAAACCTAAGTCAACTCTACTGCGACGGAATAACACTGCCAGTAGGGTGGTAGAAAAAAAATGCTCCTCAGTTATCTGGACGCTACCCTTGGAGTTTACAGAAACTTAATACCACCTGAGTTTCATACCACTACAAGTCTTTCTTTCTTTCTCTTTCTATGTCTATCTACACAAAGCCCTTTGACGCGCAAATAATATAATTATATCAAGTCACCAGTGTGGATAGAGTATCACACCAGCCCTACTACAAAAGGGACAAGAAAGACTACTATAATACCTAGTCAGAATAATGAAAAGTTGGAGAAGGGCGAAGGTTGTGTTCATACCAAACGTATGGAAAAATGGACCCAACACAGCCGAAGACATACAGACAAATCAGCCTAACATCGTTTCTTCTCAAAACAATGGAAAAGCTGTGGAGAGAACGTACTAAACACGTTCCACTCTATTGCCGTCTACATGCATACAGAGCGGGCAGATCCACTGAGACGGCTCTATTCCAGTTGATGGAAACCATACAAGAAGCTCTTGAAACGAAAGAGATAGTTCTCAGCGCTTTTCTAGACTTCCAGGGGGCATTCGATAATACTTCGCACGAGGCCATTAAACGAGCACTGGATAGCAAAGGAGTCAGTAGAACAGTATCTAAGTGGAAGTACGAGTTGCTGAGAACAAGATCAGCAGAAACTCAGACGTCGCATAGAATTATTTTTATTGGCACACGGAGGAGCCATAGCTAAAGTGCAAAGACTTGTTTGCCTCTGTATTACTGGAGCCATGAGAATATGCCCAAAAGCAGCCATGGAAGTATTTCTGGAACTAACTCTGCTTCACATCGTAGTTGAGCAAAACCCAAAACGGACGATCCTAAGGATGACAAAACAGCGTATCGGGAGGGAGAAATGCATCAGTTCAAAAGAATACGATGTACTTCTCAATAAACTCCTACTTTTAGCAATCTCTAGGGACGATAGTATCAGAAAATTTAACTTTGATAACAAATTCCGTACGAATTTGAATAATAAGAAGGACTGGAGCAATGAATCCATAATGTACGGACTAAGTTACTAGACAATAAAGTGGTACACTAACGGCTCGAGAACTGAGGAAGGAACAGGGGCAGGTGTATTTGGGCCAAGAACAAAGCACTCAGAACCTATAGGCGAAAGTACCAGCAACATTCAAGCCGAAATATACGCTACAGATAGATGTCCAATTCAATCTCGATAGAAAATACAATAACTGCGACATAGCAATAGTGTCAGACAGTCAAGCAGCTATCAAAGCACTTGAATCACATGTCATTAAATCAAAAATTGTATGGGAATGCCTATACAAACTTAATGAATTGGGTAATAGTAACAAGGTACGAGTAACCCTCTATTAGGTACCTGGTTACGTTGGAATAGAGGGCAAAGAAGAAGACAAGAGCAGCAGAATCCTTAATAGGACCAGAACCATTCTGCGCAATAGGAAATTATACCATATGCAAAGAATTGAGGAAGATGGAGAAAGAAAACAGGACGAGAACCTGGATTAATACCCCAGATCTGAGGCAAGCTAATAAACTTCTCTGACAATACAACCGGAAAAGATTCGAAGCGTGCATCTGCCTTAACAAGAATAACCTACGTATCCTAACAGGTTTTCTAACGGGACACTAGAAACTAGGTATAATAAAAGAAGGCTTTTGCAGATTCTGCAATGAGTCCAGTGAGACTCCAGAGCATCTTCTGGAGTCTTGTGGGGCACTGACCATTGAACTTCTGGCTCAGTGGTCGCGCACTGTAACCACTGTGCCACCGCTCTCAAAAGCTAAAAATATTGTTACACCTTTGTTGATTCACAGACGGCCCAATTGCCAATGCACCAAGAGAATAAATAAAAAAAACAAGGGATGTCCAAGAAAATATGAGATTTTTATTTTTAATCGGTGATCTTGTACGACTCGTCTAAAAAAGGAAGTCAGAACAAAAAAAAAAATGTGACTGACCGGGAAAACGGATGACAACTCTCTGACAGATCTACTATATACATATGACGTTTTCGTTCAGCTTTTTTTCTTCTTCTTCCTTCACTAGTCGGGCTTTACATGAGCCCGTAACACGGCTCCCTCATTCGAAGATTGACTGTACTCAGTCGCCGAAACTGTATTTCCGAAGATGGTCAGAATGAGTAGGCGGCTAGTTCAACTTAGGCGTTGTCCGCAGATCGGCATAATGTCAACCGATCTCTATATACCACCAGCGGTCTCCTTCCACCTTCCTTGGTTAGCCGGTAGAGCACGTCACCCATCTTGCCATAAACCTTATAGGGTCCCTGCCAGTTGTTCTGCAGTTTGGGGCAGAGCCCTTTCTTCCTCTTCGGGGCATATAACCAAACTTTGTCGCCGTCTTCAATTGGTGTTGCTTTTGCGCGGAGGTCATATCGGTCTTTCATTCGCCTACTGTACTGCAAAAGTTGGTTTCTATTGAGCCAGTACACCGTCGTTAGTCTCTTTGAAAGTTCCTCAACGTAATTTGAAATGCTAGTTGGTTGATCTGGAGGGGGACCAGTGTACAGCTCCGAGGGTAGGCGAAGTTCTCGAGCAAAGGTTAGAAATGCAGGTGTCTGTCTGGTTGCTTCATGAACCGCGGTGCGGTAGGCCAATAGAATGAACGGCAAATGGTCGTCCCAGTCCCTCTGATTTTCGGCGACATATTTCGCGAGTTAATTAAACAACGTACAGTTGAACCGTTCGAACATTCCGTCCGACTGTGGATGTAGGGCGGTCTTACGGGTTTTATCAATCCCAAACCTCTCCAAAACTTGCGCAAATACGACAGACTCGAAATTTCTTACTTGGTCTGAGTGTAATTGGAGTTGGACTCCAAATGCACAATAAGAGTTTCCGACACTCTTTCCGCTGTCTGGTCAGGCAAGGGAATAGCCTCTGGCCACTTTGTAAAGTAGTCGCAAAAAACAAGGGCGTACCTGTTGCCTTTAGTTGTAACTGGTAACGGCCACAAAATGTCAATGGCACGCGCTTGAAGGGTGCTCCAACATAAACGGGTTGTAATGGTGCCCGAGTTCTCGGCATTGCGCCTTTGTGCCTTCGACATACCACGCAAGCCTGACAGTACTGCTCGACGTCTTGGGAACAGCCGACCCAATAGTAGCACTGTTTTATCTTCGCTAAGGTTTTGCGTATTCCAAAGTGACCACCTGTTGGGCTATCGTGCATCGCCTTTATAGTGCCTGTCTGTAAGGACATAGGGATTAAAACTTAGTAATATTCACCGCTAGCCGTGTTTGGCCGTCTGCAAAGCGTTCCCTGGCGACACTCTAGCGTTTCGAACATGCCCCAATAAGACTTTAGTTTCGGACTGAAACCGCGGATTTCATCGACGGCCGGTCGTTGCCCTTGCTCCACCCATCGTCTTACTTCGGATAAATCGTCATCTTCTGCTTGCTATTGCGCTATGTCTCTTACAATCGACGTTGTCCGAATAAGCACACGATCTTGTTCGTCTAATCGCAAAAAATACCGACAAGCTTCATCGCATGGGCGGCGGGATAAAGCGTCAGCGTTCTGGTGTTTCCTTCCAGGTTGATGTTCCACTGTAAAATCGAACTGTTGCAAGCGTTCCAACCAACGGGCCATCTGTCCCTCGGGCTCCTTAAAGTTCATAAGCCAGCGTAAGGAGCTATGGTCCATTCGCAGCGAGAAGTGTCTCCCTAGCAAATATAGCTGAAAATGGATAACCGCTTTCACAATGGCCAAAAGCTCCTTCCGAGTAACGCAATAGTTTCTCTCTGGTTTGGTGAATGTCTTGCTGTAATATTCGATGACCTTTTCCTGACCGTTTTGCATTTGGAATAAAACAGATCCACATACATGTTGGCTAACATCGGTATCTAAAATAAACTCATCGACTTCTGTCGGTTGCACGAGAATGGGGGCGGTGATCAACTTTCGTTTCAACTGCCTGAAAGCATCTTCGCACACAGTGCTCCAATCAAAGCAGCTTCCTTATTCGGTTAGTGCTGTAAGTGGTCTAGCAATGGAGGAAAAATCCTGGATGAAGCGGCGGTAGTACGCGCAGAGTCCCAAAAATTACTGGATTTCCATTTTGCTCCGCGGGGTTGGCCATTTATGCACAGCTGACACTTTCTCGGGATCAACGGCAATACCTGTACTAGACACAATGTGACCCAAGAATCGAACTTCCTTTCTTCCCAGCCAACATTTCTTTGGGGATAGGCGAAGACCAGCGTTTCGCAGGCGAAGGAAGACGACCTCCAGGTTTTGCAGCAGTTCGGTGAAAGTTTTACCATGCACGATCACATCATCTAAATACACCAAACACATAGTGTAGGGGCGGCCTTCCAATACCACATCCATTAGACGCTGGAACGTGTCAGGTGCGTTAGTCAAGCCAAATGGCATGGCATTGAACTCGTAAAGACCGGTACCAATGGAGAACGCTGTCTTTTCTTTGTCCTTGCTGTCCATTTCCACCTGCCAATATCCAGATCGTAGGTCCAGGGTGGCAAACCAGACCAACCCTCAAAGTGCTTTTAAGGTTAAGTCGATTCGTGGTAAAGGATACGAATCCTTTTTTGTGTCGCAGTTGGGTTTTCGATAATAGACACAAAAATGAAGGGTTCCATCTTTCTTTTGGACGAGGACGACGGGAGAACACCAAGGACTACTAGACGGCTGGATGATGTTTTGCGCTTTCATGTCCTCCAAAATACGTTTAGCCTCCTCTCTTCGGCTAAGGGGCAGCCTAGGTGGCGGTTGTTTTATCGGGGCTGTCGCACCTGTGTCGATCTGATGTCTGGTGATAGTGGTGCGCCCTTGGCCACTACAGGAGCCTGAAAAGACATTGTTATTTCGGAAAACTAAAGATTTTAACCTTTCTTGTTCCTCGGACGTCAAGCCGGTGGCAGCCCTTTGCATCATCTCCTGCAGATCCTCAGAAAGTTCAGTGGCTATGGCACTCTTAATTCGCCGACATTGGAATAATTTGGGATGTGTCTCAAGGCGGACAGTTAGCTCGTCTTCTGATATTCCAGAAATATTTATTACACGAACTAATATTTCACCGTTGAACACTTGGTACACTGATTCGGCCGACGAAAGCTGTGGGATCTGGGACGTTATTCTGACGAGCACAGTTTCCACGTTTGGGATTGGCGTAGCTATCCGAAGCCAACCATCGGAGAAGGTGGGTATATGGATATCACATTGGCAAGCTAACGTCTTCTGGACAATCGACTGATTTAAAGTGATGACTTCTTCGTTGAGTTGCAACGTGTTGTCTCGCAAATTGATAGTATAAGAAAACTGCTGCAAGAAGTCCAGGCCAATGATGCAGTCGTCCGAGATGATGGCTACATAGACGGACTGTAGTGTACTACATTGGCCTACTTGAAGAACTACTTCCAGAACTCCTTCGACTGGTGCGATCTCTCCTGTAGCGGTCTGAATAACTGCGCGCGATGGACTAATCGCCGGGCTGGTAACCATCTTCTTGAGAACACGGGGATGAATGATTGTCTGGGTAGCACCTGTATCAAGGATGCCTAAGCAAGGGGCATCGTTGATTCGTACGGGAATATACAAATTGTTTGGAATGGTGGTCGAGCGGATGAACAGGGTTTCTGGTTGAGAGGCGATGACGTCTCCCACTAACTCCGCCCCACGGGAGTCAGCAGGTGCTGGTTTTCCGATAGAATAATCGACTGGTCAATTCCAGTGCTTGATGGGTTTTGCGGACTGATTCGTAAGTTGACAGCTCGTGGTCCGAAGCGAGCAGCTTCGACATCGAAGATTACTGCCAATCCTTCGTGACGCAAGTTAGGTGTTCGACTTAATTCACTGCGTGGTATGTATGTTACTTCCTCATTGTCATCCCGCCTGACGAAACCGTATCCCGTGCGGTGGATGAACTTTATTTTCCCCTTGACATCGATTTCTCGTTTCACATTGGGTTCGTTGAAGACTTTGGGAGCATTGTGGTTTTTTCACGGCAGGTTACGCTCCCTTAAACTGTCCGATTCCCGATTGCCGAGAATGCGACTGACTCCTGGTTCACTGCTTGATGAATGTCCACTTCCGCAACTCGAATCTGTCGACGGCTATGCCTGGTAGCAACGTGATTTTCTTCGGCATGCACTAAAGCTCTTTCTAAAGTGTCGGGGACACAGTCACGCACTCGCTGCTGTATAACGCTGTCAAAGATTCCGTCAATGAACTGTCCCAGGGCGATGCGATTCCTTGCTTGCTCTGGACAGTCGGGAAATGCCAAATAAACTAAGCGTTGAATGTCGGTAGCTAATTCATTTAATGTCTCCTTGTTTCTCTGCATTCGTCCACGAAGTTCGGAGTGTGCTGTCGCTTGTCTCATAGAACGTCAATGCAGTGCCCCTCAAGTAAGGAGCAAGGTAAAGTGCTTTAAAATTGCATGACCAATCATTAACCCTTGCCACGGTCTCGAAGTGTAGAAAGTAAGTACGCCATGGCATTTTTCCATCAAATTCGCGCGGCTGTACGGGAACACGATGAGGCGGCCCAGTTATGATAATCTGGTCCACTATTTACCTGTTGCCGAAGTTTCCTTCTGTACGACTGTTGTTGGTGACCAGAGGCAGCCAGTTGTGATTATCTTGAATATGGGTGGAGCTGCAGGCTGGTCCGGTCTTTTCATTGGAGTTCTCGCTCTGTTCATCTGTCGGATGCAAGGCAGGTTCAGCATTTGGGTCTATGGGAGTAGAGAGGTTAGCTAGTTCTTCAAAACGGGTACTAAATAATTCTTGCTGAGTGGTTTCGACTTTTCCCACTCGCGAGTTAACGTCTACAACTGAATTCTGCAACGTTTCCATTAATGTTGATTGATCGGCCAGCAATTTGGACTGGGCATCCAATTTTGCCAAGATCTGTTGAATTTTCTCTTCCATTTGGAGGGTTCCACGCGGTTTAGACTCTGTTATGGAATCGATCGTTAACCCCACATCTGACACCAAATTGTTACACCTTTGTTGATTCACAGCCGGCCCAATTGCCCATGCACCAAGAGAATAAATAAAAAAAACAAGGGATGTCGAAGAAAATATGGGATTTTTATTTTTAATCGGTGATCTTGGACGACTCGTCCAAAAAAGGAAGTCAGAACAAAAAAAAAATGTGACTGACCGGGAAAACGGATGAAAACTCTCTGACAGATCTACTATATACATATGACGTTTTCGTTCAGCTTTTTTTCTTCTTCTTTCTTCACTAGTCGGGCTTTACATGAGCCCGTAACAATATTTTTTGAAACAACTTCTCCAAAAAGTGTGTATGGCCCTCTGCAATGCATAGGTTTAGGCGAATTGTGGATAATGTCAACGTTTCTAGTTTAAATATTGAAAAAATTCAAATGCAATGATATCTTCTACTCAAAGAATACTATATTCTCTCGATTTGAAGAAGATACCAGATAAGGAGGACTGCACGCGAATGCCTAAGACTTTTTTAAATTTTTTGTTCGGACATGCCTTGAGAGGCCAAAAAGGATAATTTGGGCTCTTCCAGCTCCACTTATTCGTTATTATTGTTCTATTTTACAAACTTATGCGGGATAGGTTATAAAACAATAATAATAGATCGCTCAGTTGCTGCAGTTTGTGTAAAAACATTTTTTGGTTATTTTAAAGTCATTGCATCTAGTCTAGTCCGTGGGTATGAGTAATTGAATCAAAAAGTAAATATTTATTAATTGCTCACCTTCAATATGAAATTTAAAAATATTCTTTACCTCAGTATAGTATGTGAACGAGTACACACGAGCATATATGTGTACGTATTATAAGAATATTAAACTTATAGCAGTATCTCTGTAGAACCCCAAGGGCTCTAAAGAAATTTGGTTGGGGTTTATAATAAAATTTTAATATTTTTAATTACCTTTTAATGGGTGTAAAACTAATTATGTTGGCGTGAAGATTGCTTATTGATACGAACTTACTGATTTCGACATAAGCACAATAATTTTTAATTTATCAAAGAAATTATGAATGAAATTTGATTACTGGTGTTATAGGTACAGATACAAATTTCATCGTTGCTGACACATTTTTAAATTAAATTTTCCAAATCGAGTGAATGACGGCGAATTTTAATCACAATTTTAAATGTATGTACATAAAAGATTTGCCTTTGATTTGTACAAGAATTTAATTTCATTACAGCGTAAATATTTAATGGGAACTGTTGCGTTTCGGTTTAGGGTACTTGAGATTGAAGAATTCCTTTGTAATTCAACAGTGCTTGGGACGGACTTTAATTTTAAAAAAATAACAGGGTGTGTTATATCAATCTCTTGTGTGAAATGAAGTGGAAGGTAGATAATAGGTGGAAAAGAAGAGGGAGAGAGATAGAAAGAAGGATTGGTGTACTGGTTTGAAACTCACCACCTGAGTTTCAAGTTTCAGTAAACTCCAAGGGTGGTTTCCAGATAACGTCACAGTATTTTTTTCCGTCCCCCTGATGTCATCATCACGATCAAGTTGCATTTTCAGCCATATACCCATCCTACTGCCAGTATTATGCTTTCGCAGTAGAGTTGACTTAGCTTTCGCAATTGATCGACTTTTTTTTATTAATTTCATGCGAAATTAATTAATGATTTGAACTGCGAACTCACAGCGTGACAAGTGATGATGTTACCACTATACCACGGTCACACTCAAATAATAATAAAAAGAAGAAAAAGGAAGAAGATTTAAAATTATGAGAGAAAATAATGTATATCTAATATATCTAATTATAATTCTAATATTTAGATAGTTTGTAAAATAGAAAAGGAATTACAATATATATTTATTTTTTTTTTTATTTTTTTTTTTTTTTTCCCGAGGGTTGGTGAAAAATCTTCCATAGACACTATGAGGATAGCAAGCGCGTGCTCATAGTAGTGTCAGATTCTTACTGACTAAAAAAACACCACCCTGCGATTTAATTTGTTATATATTGCAACTAAGAAGGATCTTATCAAGCAATTTTTCTATCATGAAAAAACTTGGCAGGTTACTTTCCACTGAAAGATCCTGCATGTTCCGCAATCTAGGAGCGGTTGATTCCTATCTCACCAAGTCGAAAGGTTTCGTCCTTTTGTAGTCGGCGCAATAAATTGCTTTCATCCAGAATTTGTAGGATTGTATTGTTGACATGTCCGATTAGTCGGTTTCTATGCTTTCTCGCGAAGCTTCTAATTTCAGCTTCGATTGTCGGAATTCCGAGATCCATGTGGATATCATCGTTTCTAGTATACCACGGTGCGTGAAAAGTTTGTAAAATATTGGCGTTTGTTTTCTTGGTACAGCCCCAAAGTTGAATACCGTAAGTCCACACCGGCTTTAGCACTTGCTTATATAAAAGCAGTTTGCTCTCAATACTGAGCTGGGAGTGTTTTCCGAGCAACCAGTTCATTTCTCTGTATTTGATTTCGAGTTCTTTACGTTTCATTTTCACGTGAGAATTCCATTTCAGTTTTGCTTCGAGTGTCATTCCAAGGTATTTGGCCTCGTTTGCAAGAGGTATTCGGGCCAAGTTTAGGAAAATTGGGAAATCATTAGTTGTCTTATAAGTGAAATTTACGTGAACAGATTTAGATTCGTTGAGGGCGATCCGCCAGTTCCTCGTCCATTCATTTACTTTATTCAGTGCGTTTTGCAGTTTTGCAGTCGTTTCTTCTATTGTTTTACCTACGGCTACAATAGCGGTGTCATCGGCAAACGTAACCAGGATAGTGCAATCTTCTTTCGGTATATCTCGAGTATATAACAGATAGAGAAGTGGCCCAAGAACTCTTCCTTGCGGTACACCGGCCGAAATTTCTTTGAGCTCCGAGTATTCATTTCCATGTCTAACATGGAAGAGTCTATTCCCGAGATATGATTCTAGAATGTCGTATAGGCATACAGGGAGAACTTGTCGTAATTTGCAAATCAAGCCATCATGCCACATCTTATCAAAGGCTTGCGAGACATCAAGAAATACGCTTGAGCATATCTTTTTCTCTTCAAGTGCTTTCTCGATTACGTCAGTAATTCTATGCACCTGGTCAATCGTCGAATGCTTACTTCTGAACCCAAACTGGTGGTCAGGATAAGATTATTTCCTTCTATAACCGGTTGGAGACGTCTTAGTAATATCCTCTCGAAAATTTTGGATATAACTGGAAGTAGCGATATTGGTCTATAAGATTTTACCTCATTTGGAGGCTTTCCTGGTTTTAAAACTATTATAACTTCCGCAACTTTCCATTGGTTAGGCACGTGTTTTAATCTGAGCGCAGCATTTACAATATGAAGAAGCTTAAACAATGCTTTTCTAGGTAAAGGTTTGATAATTTCTCCGGTGATAATTAATCCGGCCTATTGATATTGTCGTAAGACACTTGACCATCGTACGGTTTAAAGGTGTCTTCCAGGTGGGCCCCAAAACACGTCCCCTTTTTCTTCATCTTCCCTTGCCCATTCATTGTGATTTAATTTAATTGGCGGCGCGGGGACCTTGTGTCTTTTGGTGCCTTTTACAGCTTTTCAAAGTGAATAATTGGAATCTTTTTTCGCTGTTAAACTTTCAAGATAAGAACCTATCGTACGATTCTTAAAATCCTTTATAGTCTTCTTCAACGAATTGCACAGGTGATTCAAGTGAGCTTTATGTTGCGGAGCACGACTCTGTTGCCATTTCTTACGCGCTTTTCTTTTTTCCTTGACTAATTCTTTTATTTCCGTAGGATATCGTAGACCGTATTTGTCCGGAGTTTTTCTTGGATTTGGAGTATTATTCCAAGAGGCGATATGTACGATCATAACGAAGCGATCAACTTCAACCTCAAGTTCATAGGGTGTCGTAAGTGGAACGCTCAGTTAAACATTATCTTCAGTTTCGTTCCTAAAGCCTTCCCAGTTAGTTGTTTTACCGGTTAATCTCGATGGCTCTAGGGTACAGACTAGTTTTTCGCTCAATGTCAAAATAACTGGGGAATGGTCAGATGACAGATCAAAGCTGTGTTCAACTTTAATGTGGTTGGTAGAAATTCATTTCACGACGAAAAAGTCGATCAGGTCAGGTATTTTCGAAGTATCAGTTGGCCAGTAGGTCGGTTTACCCGTCGAATGGAAATCACAACTGTATTCCATACCTGCCTCATAGAGCATTCTGCCTTTTTGCGAGCTGTGTCTTGAGCCCCAGAATGTATGTTTCGCATTAAAATCGTCGCCAATAATGAAATTAGGTTTCAGCAATTTAAACAAGTTAGTAAAATCACTTTTTTCAAGCGCGGAACGTGGTGGGCAGTAGATAGATGAGATTTTAAGAGTACGCTGACTATTTTCTATTCGAATCGTGCACAGTTGCAAAGTTTCAAGCTCGATCTTTAGGTCTTCGGATTGTTCGATGCAGTCTGCAATAAACAATGATGATCCGCCTCTCGCTTTTCCCGAAGGGTGAATTAATATATATTTATTATCAGCATCAAAAGTTATGTCGATCAAACCATGTCCATGAACATAAAATAAAATTCCGGCTTTTAAGAAATTACACAAGTAAAAATATTTTTGAAATCTGCCTACAGACATACTCCCTTTTCAAAAATTATCGTTGTTTTCAATATTTTTGATTGAAACTGCAAAATACTGTCTAGATGAGTATATGTTGACCTTCTCTACATTCCGTCCATATATTCTACATTACCACACCCGCTTTTTGAAGGCGTTTTCTTACAAAAAAATATTATTGCTTTCTCAAAGCTATTTAAGGTGATGGTTAACTCTTATTGTGAATATCTCATCAGAATGTGGGAACTTCGGTCAGAAATTTTGAGAGTTATGTCCTTAGAATCATGTTCGCTAACCTCAATAACACTCCTAGATTGCCGATCGTCTCTCATAGAGATGGCAAAGCAGTTGAGTACCAGGGAATAGGGATATCGCAGGGAACTGTAAGTCTGATGAATTCGCCAGATATGGAACTACCATACCCATCCTACCGGATAATGGTAACTCAATTTAAAGTTGAATGCAAAAGAACGAATCTTGAGTGGACGCGTGTCGCAGCGTGTCTAGTGGCAAAACAGTTTTGGCCTAATCTGGACCTGAAATGCACTAAGATTCTAATTTCTCTCAACAGACTGCATATCAGCGCCACGATAGGTGTCATTACTAGGCACTGTTTAATAGGTAAGCACTCTACAAGGCTTGGAGTTTACTCAAATGATTTCTGTAGAAGCTGCATCGGCGAGGAGGAGGAGGAATCTATTCTCTCGTATGAGCTTTCTATTTCAATGACTTAGGCGGTCATACAAGCCTCCTTCGCTTCATCACTCCAAATGGTTCGATTAAGGAGGTAGGAAAAATTTCTCATGATGAACCTAACCTAACCTAACCTAACTTCTTGGTTACTCTTCTCTCCTTCTTTATTTATTAAAATAGTTCATTGTGTAATAAATCTCTGAATTAATAAATGTTTAATTAATCGTTGAATGTCGAACACATCAGAGGCAATGGAATCTGCTTACTAGAGCAATCGCTTCATTTGGTCGGCATTTTTGCTACAAGTTTTGGCAGTCATTGCACACTGTGCAAAACCACATGGATGAGCTAGAAAAGGCGCTTGAATAGAAGAGTAATAGCAGAGCTTTGTTACTTCATTATACGATAGACTGCTACTTCAGTGGAGACGTAGTAGATCGAATGATACTAGGTAGACTTTTTTTGTGGGCTACATAATAATGGTCTACTACAGGCTCTATTAATTGAATAAACCGAGCGATTGCCGCGGAAATCGCAGCAAAGAACCAACTAGTGATCCAGGATAATTTATCAGCTCCGCATGTACACCACCGAGGTGTAGACAATAGCAAGTCTGACACAATCCAAAAAACAACTCTACTGTTATGGCTGTGGTAATAAGCATCCGTGGACGGCCTGCCCCATTTCGCTCAGCAAAGTGCAACAGGTGTGGCCGTATATGCCATATTAAAAAGGTCGGTCAATTCAAGCCGAATGCAAATTCTATTTACGGCTATAGGAACTACCAGCGTCATGTCGTGCATCTACAATACACCAAAAGTTGATGAAAGTAGCTGCGACAACAATTAACGGAATCCAATGCGAGTTCGAGGTTAACGCGTGCACGAACTACATGCTAATATCGGAAAAGGACGCAAGGAAAATTTGGAAAATAAAGGGTTTTTCAATAGGGACATAACAATTTTGTATTTTAATACAAACGCACTCTGAAACTTTTTATACAATCTGTCAATGTCAAAGTGTCAGTCAAGGTTTATATTTTTATCATGATGAAGTTCATGAACTTATTGGTGCTATTTTCGGACTTCCTTTGACATAATCGATGTTGACTTTATCTCACATATACTCGTATAATTGCGACTTAGCCACTTGGATTAATCATCAATTTTTTCCTGACATTTTAATCTTTCAAGAAGTTTCACCTTCTGGTGACTCTTTGTTTCGAATGTACTATATATGTAAGTATCAATTTTTATTTTTCTTTTATTGCTCTAAGTTAAGTTAAATCGAGAGGTTTTATTCTTTTAAGCCTTCGTAATTGATATACATTAATTAGTAGTTTTCTTGCATCTAAGTTTATACTCGTATGCTCTTCTAGATTTTCTTTGTGCTTTTTAGCATATTTTGGAATTTCTGAATTTACCCTTTCTACTTCAGGTCTAGATGAAGGTCAGTGATTCTTATGTACCAAGGTGCATTTACTATAGTTCTAAGCACCTTATTTTGGAATCCTTATATTTTGTCTACGTTAGTCTTTTGGCATATTTTGATTATATAAAAGCACTTTATTCAGCCAGTGCAGTTTTCATATTTGATTTCTAGCTTTTGTTTCTTTTATACAGGGTGGGCCATAAGTCACGATGGGGTTTAAACAGCCCATATTTTTTTTTTTTTTTTTTTATTTATGATTTTTTGTTATTTTTAGTTATTAATAAATTGTGAAAAATGGAAATCTTATTACTCTAGTTACAAAAAATTATATTCTGCATTTTCGGCTTCGCAAAGGGTTTAAACAAAAAAAAGTCAGGGGCCGTTAAATCTGGAGAACCTGATGGCCAATCAATTGCTGACCTTCTCGAAATTATGCATTCTCCAAAAATGTCAATTCGAAGGTGCATTGTTTCAAAACCGTTGAGGTGAAAGTGAGCCTCATCGGACATTATCAAATTGTGAAGAAATCCATCGTCTTCTCTTGCCAATTGTTGAAATTTAATTGCATAAATAAGCCGTCGCTGGTAGTCATCATGGTTTAACTACTGTACCAATATGCTGCAGTGACGTGCGAGCAATACCAAATTGGGAACATCGTCTCTGGGTCGAAGTTTCAGGCTCTTCTGTGACACTCACCTGCACACGTTCAATATTCGCCTCCGTCCTAAATGAACGTTGTCTTCCGGTATGTGGAAGATCACTCTCGGAGCCTTGTCGCTGAAAACGATGCGGCAAATTGTTCACTCTGAAGGAGAAACATAACATTGAAATGTCCTCTATAGGGTCGTTGCGTCATGACAATCGATTAGTGGTTTTCAAAATAAAACTGTACAATTTGGGTGTGAGAAAAGAAAAAAACGAATTATAAGCTATTTAAATACCGTCGTGACTTATGAGCCATCCTGTACGTGCTCTTTCCATCGCAGCTTTTCATCTAGAGTCATACCTAAATATTTCGCTTAATTAGCGCACGAATTACGTACTCTTGCAAGAGTTATGCACCCCTGCAAGCAATAGCGTACAGCTTAGCAACCAACAACAGCAACACAGCATAATCTGTATAAGGCAGATTAAACAACAGCACAACAGAAGCCACTGTCAACTCGCATTGAATAGTGGTACAGCAGATAAGCACGGGACTGTACTTGTGATTGGCTTAAGTTTGACTTGGGTGACGAAAAAGAGTGTCGGATGAGTCAGTTGGATGTTGGATTAGCAGGAGTGAAGGTACATTTGATATTGTTAATTAGTTCGAAGAATTGAAACTTGTTACATTAAAAATAAAATGTTAACGCGATTTGTTTCATTAAAGTGAATAACATTGTTAACTAGTTTGGTTTTGATTAAATAAACAAAACTTGTAACTCACGGAACTATTGTTTGGTTTTTAATGATTGGTATATGTTCAACATTTCTATTCAGTTTTCGTTTTTAAAGCATTTTTATTATGTAATTCAATTAAACTTATAGTTAGACAAAAAAAAAAACGCTTAAAACTAGCTTAACTAACTTAACTATTCTTATTCTAACTTACTGGCCCTATGCGGGCGCTCTAAGTTAAATCTAATACTCAAACTATGTCTTTCGACGTACCGTACTTAATTATTTCATTTATCTTATTATTTAATTATTGATAAATACTAAGAAAAATGTTTGATAAAATTGCAAAAAACTTAGTGGATGTACTTTTTTTTATTTTGTTCTTATAATAAAACTTAAAAACTACCTTAAAATAAATCTTAAACTATCTTATTCTATCTTACTCTAATTATGTAATTCAATACATATTTTTTTTTTTTTTTTTAATTTTTTCAAAGTGCTGTTTATATATATATATTTTTTTCTACCTAAAAATACCTACAAATACCATAAACTATGTAAGTCGGCCAAGACCAAACAGCGAACTTTAAACAGGCTACCCCGGATTGTGAGGGAACGACGAAGGAGTTCCCTCTCTTTCAGTTAGCCACCAAAATTGTGAGAACTGACGTTCAACGACCTTCATATCACGACCCGATACCACCTTACTAACCGGAGACGCTCCACACTGCCGCGTGCAACGTCTCTGTCGTAGTTGAGTCGCCTATCCACAGCTGTCCGAGCAACCTGGAAGATTAGCGGTCTGATCCGCCAATCTGTCCTGGATCAGACTTTTCTCATCAAAATAGAGGAACGCCTCTGGGGGAACAAAGCCGTTAAGGCGCACTCTCTCGTGATACTCGTAATTGGGGTAATAAGACCCGGAGATCAGGTTGTTCGTCGAGCTCATTGCTCTTGCAATGTGCCTCTTATTAGGTTAGCCCTGTTGTATAGGACCTCATTGGGATAGAATTTTATGTACTGGGACTCTGGTGTTCTGTACAAATGAAGGCAAGCCCGAGGGCAAGCCCTCTCAAACACCCGAATCTTTTCCAACAAGCTTGCTCCCACGTTGAACGACACGGGGCATCCATATACGAGCATGGGCCTAATGAGGGCCATGTAGCAGATTACCTGTACCCTTGCATCGAGTTGCTTGCTATAAAAAAGTCTCTTTGTAAGGGCAAAAGCACCTTTTTCTCTGGCCAGAGCAGCATCTATATGTTTGTTAAAATATAGATATTGGTCTAACCAAAGCCCCAGGTATCTGACTACACTTCGACTCGCAAGTGGCTGTCCGTGCGGTCCAACTATTGAGAACTTTCGCCAATTTTTCCTGGTATCCCTAGAGGCACCAGACAACGGCGTCCTAAAAAGAATGGTTTCCGATTTCTGGAAGTTGATCTTCAACTTCCAGTCATCGCAATATCGCTGAATCTTATCGAAGTCACATTGCAAGAGAATTGCAATGACCTCGATTTTTGGTCCTGACCTGCACGCGATCAAGTAGTTTGCGTACGCTATGGCATAGTGAAGTGATCCTATGAGATCGCTCGTGTAAATGTTGAAAAGGATCGGTGAATTAACCGCACCTTGTTGCCGACCGTTTTTAATTAGAAATGTTCCAGCAGAAGTCACATTGCGATTTCTGACGATGAACTGTCTACTGGTGAGCATATTATGAAGTATGTACAGCAGTGGTTTGGTTATGCCCAGCCTGCTTAGCTTGTAAAAGAGTCCCTCTAACCATACGGTGTCGAAGGCCTTCTCCAAGTCAATCAGGCCACCCGTGCATTGTTTCTTGCATTTGTTCCATTGGATATCCGATACCAGTTTAGACGCGGCATGTATTGTATCATGCCCCGCCTTAAAACCGAATTGGTTTTCCGGAATTATATAACTGTTCTCAGTCCACTTAAGCAGGGCTCTATTGATTAATTTCTCGAATACCTTGCTGATGTTTGGAAGGAGACTTATCGACCGGAGATTTGCCGGATTGGAAGTGTCCTTACCCCTTTTGGGGATGGGTTGTATTACTGCTGTTTTCCAATGCGCTGGATAATGTGCATTATTCAGTGCATTGTTAAACAGAGTGGTGTAAATGTCCACCGCTCCTAGAGGGAGATGTCGAAACACAATGTTCGATACTCCATCGATTCCCGCAGATTTCTTCCTCCTCAATGAGTCGAAGATCGCTTGGAGCTCCACCTTCGATATGAACGGGGGATGTACCCTTTCATCGGCGATGACATTATTTCCCATGTTATCGTCATTGAACTTGGTAAAACCTACGTTCTCGGATCGCCAGTGCTCCATATCATTTCGAAGGTAGAAGTTGTGCACAAGGACGCGATTTTCCAGGTCGTGGTTCGGGCAAATGGTATTATCATTCAATTTGTACAATTCCTGGGAAGTCGATCCTATAGCCACTACCTTCTCCTTCGGATCTTCGATCATAAAGAAGTTGTTATCCTCTACTGCGTTATCTGGATCTATACCTGCTGTTATTAGTATTAATCCATTGTTCGTCGTTCGGGGGATCTTAAGACATGGCAGGTCATTTTGATTATTCCTCCGAAATATTTTATTTATTTGCGGGAACATACTCGGGTTGTTGGATTTTACAGCCCGAATTTTGTTGTTCCAATCTACCTTTTTATTACTGAAGTCAACATGGACTGCTTGGACTCGTTTAATTTGACCATCCAATTTTTAGTCCATTTTGTTTATGCCAATTTAAAGGTTTCCTGAGGATTCTTCATTGGTTCTTCCTACTGTTAGTATTGCAGTATCATCTGAAAATGTTGCCATAGTATAGTTTTCTAGTTCCGGAATATTACTAGTATATAATAAGTATAACATTGTTCCTAATACCTTGTGGTACGCCGGCCTTTATTTTTCTAAGTTTTGAATAAGTATTCTGTTGTTTTATTCTAAAATATCTTCCATTTAAAATCAAATTGATGGTTCGGAATCAGCTTTTTCCTTTCAATTATTTTATTTAAACGTTCTGCGGGCACTTTCTCAAAAACTTTTGATATCATTGGCAATAGCGAGATAGGTCTGTAAGACGGCATTTCATTTGGCGGGTTACGGGGTTTGGGAATCTTTAGGACATCATCAACCTTCCAAAAATAGGGACATATATATTTAAGCTTCCATTTTCATCCGGTGGTTTAGATATGCTTTCTAGGTAGTATGCGAAAAGAATGGCTTTGTTCTCATCGCTTCTTGCCCAGTTTCCATCACCTGCTTTGATTGGGGGTATTTCCACAGCAGGTTGTTTTAATTCTCTTGTCGCTTTCCATAGAGAATAATTTTTGTGTAGTCAGCATGTATGTTAATCCTCTGAGGTAAATTTTCATTGAGTCTTCTTTAAATTTTTGTCTGTACGACAGAACGTGAGCCTTCCTGTCGAGAGAATTTTACACTGATGTTTTTGAATTGCAGCTTAAATTTATTTTGCTGTAATTGTTGTCAATCTATGATATATCCCCAGTTTTAGTTTTTGGCATTAAAATCACCACCTATTTACCTGTTTCATAGTTTTCCAAAAAAATCTGAATATTTTTCTTTTTTGATTGAATGTGGAGGACAATAAGTAGGAACGATATTCATTTTTTATGTTTATCTTTCCCCCTTCGGGTTAGGGGTTAGAATATACCCGAGATAGGCATGCCTGTCGTAAGGGGCGACTAAAGTCCACAACTTTTTGAAAAAAAAGTTAAGCTAATAGCGCAATGAACAAAACAAATAATATAACTACCCCAGGTGGTGTGCCAGGTAACCTGGTAAATCCACACTCTTCGGAGGTCGGTTCCATGGATTCTGGGGGGAACCATTAATTGCTAGCACTTGAAGACCCTTTCATAAAGAGTCCTAAAATGGTAAGATCACCACCATCATACCAATAAAAGCAAATTCAATGATGGAGGCTAAATACAAGAAAGCCTGTGAAGAAAGAGAAGTTTTTAAGCAACTCAGTGAGAAGCTGACAAGCGAAATCGATAAATTAAACCTTGTATTGCAGCTGATAAAAATACAAGTGAATAATAAAAATGAGCAGGTTACCAAAGCTGTGGATAAAGAAGAATTCTCCCTAACAGGGAGAAAAGAAACAAAAAAAAAGAAAAATGAACATGTCTCCGGAGCTTTCATCACCAAAAAAGAACATCAAAAGTCCAGAAAGGATTCAAACTAAAAATAAAAAAACACCCAAACCAATAAAGCCTCCTGTATAACGAAGTACGAAGGCTTAGTAAATATTTTGGAAGAAAATAATATTAAATCTAATAAACAAAAGTGACGTCAAAATTAATGTGGAAGACGAAGATTCTTACAGGAACTTGACAAAACTACTTAACCAAAAAAAACCGCAATGGTATTCGTTTGAAAATAAACAAACGAGACCGATAAAGGTTGTCGCAAAAAAAAACTACATTTTTCATGCTCACCTGGAAGCATATCTAATGACCTCAAAAAGAAAAACTTTAAAATACGAGTACTAGAAGTTGTTAACATGCTTAGGTACAGAAGCGAAGAACCGCTGGCGATGATGAACATAGCTTACTTTTGAGATAGACAAGAACATAAAGAGAACTTATGAAATCAAAGATATCTTAGGAGTGAAAGTAAAAATTCATCCTCTGCGGAAAACAAAACTAGTTTCCCAATGTAAGAATTGTGAAAAGTATGGTCACTCACAAATATTGCAATTCTAACCCAAAATGTGTTAAATGCGCAAGCGACCACCAAACAAAAGACTGCATAAGGGATGCCTTATGCATCCCCGAAATGCGAAAACTGTAACGAAAGATACCCAGCTAACTACAGAGGCTATGTAGTAGCAAAAGAGTTACAGCAGGGAAAGATAACAAGCAAAAGAAAATACAAAATCAGAAAGGGTTTGACACCAATAACGAAAGCCCAAAAAAAATCTGTCCATGGACAAAAATGAGAACTTAAGTTCCAAAGCCGGGCCTGAGAAAACATATGCGCAGGTTATTTCAAATCAAGTTGCACACCTGAAATCCAGCTAGGAGATGGAAAATATTATGCACAAAATTCTAACCAGAATGGAAGATATGGAAAAGAGCAATAAGGAAGTTCTGGAAAGAATGTCTTTCCTTCAAAAACGAAACAGCAACAAAAGAGCTGTGCCCAAAAGATCCTAATGGTTAAAAACATACAAATCCTATTATGCAATGCCAATGGTCCCGAGAATCGTAAGGAAGAATTGCAAGTGACTTTCGACATCAAAAAAATTGATATATGTCTTGTTTCCGAGACAAATTTCAAATTTGAAACAAACTATAAACTGCACGGTTACAAGATATACCACACCCCACATCCTCATAATACAGCAAGAGAGGGGGTACTGCAGTTATAATTAGAGAAAGCCTTAATCAACACGAAGACGAAAAATATCAGTCATGCGAAATAAAGCCACTTCAGTCAAAATAAAAACATGCAGCGGCCAGATAACGGTAGCAGCAAAATGATTTCAAAAGCCTCTTCCGCATACTCGGAAATAAATTCATAATAGGCGGAGATTTTAACGCTAAAAACAAATTTTTCGTATCAAGACTAACAAACACAAGAGGAAAAGAACTTCTTGAATCCATAAAATAAATTAACGCCAAATATCACTCAATGGGAAAACCTACTTACTGGCCCACAGATAGGAACAAAATCCCAGATGTTGTCGACTTCTTTATAATCAGGAATATATCCTTAAATACTACCAAAGTAAAAGAAGGATCTAATCTTGACTCAGATCACGCATCTGTGCTTCTTACACTTCGTTATAAAATTATATTGAAGGAAAACAACCCACGTCTAGTGAACAAGCTAACAGATTGGAGTTACTTCAGGCAATTGCTGAAAGAGTGCATCGAACTATCCCCAACAATCGACATAATAGAAGAATTAGAAAGAGAAGTACAGACTTTCATCTGAAATATACAAAAGGCTGCTTGGGCTGAATCAAACAGTAAAGTAAAAAGAAATATACACATTTCCCAAACAAATATGTGACTTAATATCAGAAAAGAGAAAAGTTCTTAATTGCTGGCAACTATCAAGAGCCCCAAGTGACAAAACAAGACTTAATTAATAAGCTAAGGAAAGAGATAAGATAATTGAAAAAAGCGTCGGTGGAAAGATACCTTAGAAATATATAATAATATACTCACTTTGGAAGGCTATAAAGAAAATGAAAAGACCAATGGCTTACATTTCGTCAATTAAAAACAGTAGTGGAAACTGGGCAAAAACAAACAAACAAAAGGCAGGCTTATCTGCTGAACAACTCGAAAACGTCTTTCATCTTTGGCAAACCTACCTAGCGAAGTTACCTCATAATGTCCGATTTCCTCGCTGCCAATACTGTCAAAGCTATTCGAAAAAATTCTTCTAAAATGACGCTGCTTCCACCCACTGTTAAACTTACGTAACCATTTGCAGATTCTGGTGATAATAGCCGCTGACTGATGGAAAACTAATACTAATATTAAGGTCTCTATCTCTCACGAGGGTCTCCCTACTGAAAAGAATGCTTTGATGAATATATTTGTTCCATGAGAATCTCAATATACCACCTCTCAATGTAACAAACGATCTATCGTCTTTCTTACATCAGCTCCAAACGTAGGTCCCACCTCCAAAGAACTCGCGCCCACCATAATAATTACTTTCGCCCCTAATCAGTTACCATCTCACTCTCCTTCTCCTGATATAGTTTCAACCCCAAACCCCAAACCCCTCTAACGTTACTGTTACCTCCCCTGAATGCTTGTCTATTTATTACCGGAACATGAGAGGTCTGCGAACTAAAATCTCCTCCGTATTTCTTAACTCTCAAAACCTCCCCTACGATATTTTTGCTCTCACTGAAATGAATTTATCTTCTAATTTCATGAATAATGAGCTTTTTACCTCTGATTTTGTTATCTTCCGAGATGATGGTCAATCGATTCCTTAGGTCGTGGAGTTCCTTTGACGATACATAACAACCTTGACTCAACTTTTGTTAAATCCTCACCTACAGCTGACTTTGAATATATTTGCGTCAAAGTCACCTTCCCAAGGAGTAAACTCTACATACTATGTTACTACATTCGCCCTTCTTTTTTTCATTACTTTTTCTCATTACCAATACATCCACTCCCAATTCTCTGAACTCTGTCAATATCTCTACATCGAATATCTTGACAGAATGTAATCCACGCTAATGAATGACCCCGAGCGTTTTTACCACTTCATTAATGCCAAACGAAAATCGGATAACTCTCCATCCACTTTAAAATTTGCTAATAAATCCTCAGCAGACTCTAAAACAATCGAAAACTTGTTCGCTAATTTGTTCAGCCAATCGTTTACGGATCACGTCATTCAACCTGATCATTACTACTTCCGCTACTTAGACAACTGTCCCCAAACCTCCTTAGTCACAATTGATATAACCTCGGCGTCGTTAGTAGATAAGATAAATAAACTAAAGGGCGAATACTCCCCCGGCCCTGATGGCCTGCCCGCTATAGTTTTGAAAAAAATGCGTGAACTACTTAGTTCAACCCCTTACTACTCTATTCCAACTATTTATTTCGCAGGCAGTTTTCCCTGAAATCTGGAAAAACTCATACATAATCCCAACTCAAAAAAAGGTTTTCAAAGTGAAATATCCAACTATCGGCCCATCGCCAAACTATCCTGCATACCTAAGCTCTTTAAAAGCATTGTTTATGACACAATGTTTTTTCACTGTAAGACTATCCTTTCACCGAACCAGCATGGATTCCTTAAGGGCAGATCAACAACCACCAACCTTACCGAGTTTGTATCTACACTCTGTGCGTTTTGGAATATGGTAATGAAGTCGATGTTGTTGCCACCGACTTTAGCAAAGCCTTAGACAAAATTTCGCATGCAATTATTCTTCTCAAACTTAAAGCTCTTGGTTTCCAATCGGGGTTTATCTCATGGATCAAATCTTACTTAGAAAAATGCCAATATGAAGTCCTATTCAGATCTTCAATTTCTGATCTTATTAAAGCCACATCGGGAGTCCCTGAAGGAAGCCATCTTGGTCCAATGATCTTCATTTTGACAATTAACGATGTCGATTGTATCATCAATGACTCCCACCTTTCTATATATGCGGATGATAAAATCTTCAGAACCATATCGTTTCGTGCAGACTCTCTTTCACTGAAATTTGTTAGAGCTCAACGTCAGCAAGTGCCAAGCTATTACATATTCTCGTAAGCGTATCCGGCCATCCCCCAGAGTCTATTCCATTAGCGGAGAGCCTACACCCTCTGTCTTTTCACTACGCGATTTGGGTGTTATCTGTGATAGGGAACTCAACTTCCGTTCTCATATTGATAACATTATCAACAGAGCAAACTCTGCGCTCGGTTTCAATAAACGATGGTCTAAGGAATTCTCAAACCCTTACGTTACAAAATCCTTATACATCACATTGGTCAGACCCCTCCTTGAATATGCTTGCCACCGTACTACGAAATTCATATCATGCGAATCGAAGCTGTTCAGCGTAAGTTCATCCGCTTTGCCTTATGTGGTCTTGCTTGGACTGACAGTTATAATTTGGCCCCATACGCTGACCGTTTGAAACTAATCAATTTACAGCCAGATAAACATCGCGAAGTTGCTAACATCTTGTTTATCCGTCAGTCATTAGCCGGTAACACTGATTCCCCCGCGTTGCTACATATGATTTCTTTCAACACCAACCCACGTAACCACAAGTCCTCACCCCTCTTCCGTCTTATTCCTCATCGCATCAATTAGGGATACCATGAACCAATGTCTAGATTGCTCCGCAGAGCTAATCAAATGCAAACCGTTTTTGACTTTCACAATAGCAGAGTCTCCCTGAGAAACGCCCTTTATTCCATTAATTCTTCCTCATAACCGAAAACTGTTATTTTTAAGACCAGTTCTAGTTATGTTATTTTTAGTTTTAAGTTTAGCTTTAAGTTTTTGCTTGTATTAAGCTCAAATAAATAAATAAATCAATTTACCTTTAGAAATAGGAATTCAACTATAGATTAAGTTCACCGAATAACTGATAAAATAGGAAAAGCCCTTAAAGAGAAAAAAAATATGCTCTATCATCTTCCTTGATATAATACAGGCTTTTGATAAGGTGTGGTATAAAGGACTAGTCCATAAGCTGCAAAAATATCTACCAAAACAATACTCAGAAATCCTAGGGTCATATATAATGCAGAGATTATTTAGAATAAAGCAAGAAGATGAGTACTCCACATTAAAACATATAAAAGCTGGTCTACCCCAAGGTAGTGTATTAGGACCTGTCTTGTTCCTTTTATACACCAATGACCTACCACAAAATGAGGAAACTTCTGTTGCTGTCGGTAATACCGTGCAAGAAGTTACTGGAAAACTGCAAAGGGGGGCAATAAATGATATTTGTGAATGGACCAAAAAATGGCAAATAAAATTAAATGAACTGAAGTCAGTTCATGTAAACTTTGCAAATCAAAATGTAACCTGTGTACATAAAAAACAATGCAGTTATTTTAACTCACCTAAGTACTTAGGCATGACTCTTGCGCTGGAAAGTACATCTAAAGAAAAAGTAAGACGAATTAAACATACGATATAAAAAAATGTATTGTCTCTTAGGGAGGTATTCCTGTCTCCCGATATACAATAAATTACTGCTCTAAAAGCAAGTATTAAAGCCAATATGGACATATGGTCTCCAGCTTTGGGGATGCACAAGTAAGTACAAACCTATAAAGCATACAATTCTTCCAGAATAAAGTACTACGCAATATAGTTAATGAGCCATGGTGCATAACGTTGATCTACATAGTGATCTAAAAATTGAAATAGTAGAGGACGAGGTCAGGAAGGTCGCAAGAAGACCTGAAGTTAAGACTTCGCAATCACACCAATTCAAAAGTAGTTGAACTTCTTAATAATAACAATTTAGTCCGAAGATTAGGAAGAGTAAACCCCTTCGAACTAGTTGAAATCTTATCTAATCCTTAAGATCAAATAAAAATGTTTAACATGATTACATTAAAGAGTAACAGTTAACATCCATCTGACAATGGTTTCAGCTACTCCGCGTCTTCTGGCGTAGAATCAAAGACACTTCCACACTTGCAGACCCCAAGAGTTTAGCTCGTGAGTCGTGAAGTGCAGACTCAAAGGATTTACCACTCTATGAGACATGCTGATAACTACTAAGGCTTTCTCTTAAAAACTATTGATCTGACAAATTTGTCTACCATGCGTTCTAAACTTCTCAAGTCCTAAAAACCTTCTCATCTCTTACATGGAACTTGTGTTCAGACTTTCGAATTGAATCCAGTTTGACTGTATTGTCAAACTATTGTTGTGTTGTCTTGTTCAGTATTCCACCAGTGAACACTTTTACTTCTTCTGCTTGATCTGACTAGATAGACAGTAACATAACTTTCAATCGAAGTTCGTTAGAGGTTTCCTTTCAATCGTGTCTATGGTCCTGAGCTTCAGTAAGTGAGATACTTTTTTACCAATTAGTCCCGGATACCCTTTTCTTGGATTTTGATCAGCTGATATTAAGGGTTGAAGTTCAATGTTATGATGATCTGAGAGAGAGACTAAAGCAGCCACCATGTGCCTCCCGTTTGAGAAATTCAGACCACGCACTAATATCTGCAGTTGACCCGCTACTAACACCAATAATAGTACACAAAATTGCAATCGTCTAATTTGGAATTACAAATTATTTAGGATGAGCTGCGCGATTTGGCCGTTTCTTTTCCAAGGACTGAAACTTGTTTCATTAACTTTTGAGCCGAAACAATCACTAAATTAATTTATCTAGGAATAAAACTGTACATTCGCCATTCCACAAAAAAATCAATAGAAATTGTGAGCAAGACATTGCTGCCAAGAACAGAGCATATAGACAATGGAGCTTCAATCCAACAGAGTAAATAAGATTTAGCTTCGTCAGCATCCGAAAAGCGTGTAATACAACAGTCGATTCCGCGAAGAAGTACTACAGTGAGAGAGTCACTAACTAATTCGTAGATTGTCACATTGGTTCACGTCCTGTCTGATCAATGGCAAACGTGATAAGCAACAACTTCAGTCACACCTCATTCCCACCTCTGGCGAAGTAGGATAGATCACTAGCCACAACACCAAAGGAGAAAGCCGATCTTTTCGTTATTATGTTCTTAGACAAATCCACACAGCCAGCACAAGCAAAGTCACAAACTATCACGGAGGTGTAGGAAAGAAACCACCATCCTAAAGCGTTGTCTAAATCAAATACCTGAAAGGACACAGACTGATAAGTGACCGACAGTGTGGATTTCGCAGCCGCCATTCAACAAGAGACTTACTGAGCTACGTAACCTACCCATGGACTTCAGCTATCGAACAGCAGAGTAAATCAAGGGCCGTTGCACTGAACATCCCAAAAGCGTTCGATCGGTTTTGGTATAGTACCATATTAAACAAGCTAGTCTCTAAGGACTACCACAAAAACTCTGTGGTTGGATCTAAAATTTTCTTTATAGCAGACCAATTCAAGTTCTGGTCGATGGTGTGCCTTCCGTTACATTTGCTGTAAAAGCTGAAGTGCCTGGAAGTTCGATATTTTCACCAACTCTATTTCTACCCCATAGCAACGACCTTCAACAAACATCTTTAATTTTTCCAATGACAGAACCCTAATTACATCATACCTATGAATGCAAGTACAACACATCGTCAGGGATGCGACCAGATCAATTCATTAAATGAGGACCTGGAGAAAATCTTGCAATGGAGAAAAGCAAACTTAGTCGACTTCAATGCAAAGCAAACCAAATTTACCGCCTTTTTGCTGAAATAACTCTTTTACTTAAAATGCACGACGAAATTATTCATTCCGTCACAGTTATTGATGTAACATGGCACAATCATATATGCAACATTGCAAAATTGTCATTCATGAAGTTGAGCTATATATTTAGAGCAAAGAGATACTCCTTTTACTGTACAAATCAGAAATTAGACCAAGACTTCATTTTCTTCATTTTCTTCATCTGCTCGACAGCGTACAAAGACAAGCAGTTCGCTTAATAGCAGAATCTGTTTTAACTTCCAATCTCCAACTGTTAGTGAGTCGAAGACTGATACTTTACTACAGATGCATACTATCATGTCAGATGTTCCGAAGACCTCAATGGAATGATCCCTAGAATGGCGATATTTGAGCGTGCACTGGACAAGCTACCATGACCCATCATTTCTATGTCCACCCAGTAACAGCGCGGACAACCTTTTATCATAACTCCTTCTGCTACAGGACAAGTAAACTTTGGAATTCACTCCCAAGAGGCACATGTCTAGAAACCTTTAATCTTAAATAATTCAAGACCTAAATTAACAGATATCTACCAACATTTCGAGGTGCTTTGTAGGTTCGCCTCTCCTGACAGAAGTTTAAAAATAAATTCCAGTCGTACTCAAAGGTAATTTATTCCTGCAGTATTACTGAAATATTTTCATATTTGCATCCATCCCAACTCAAAATTTACCCCGCATCATCATTGTGAAAAAGCATCGCAGTAGAAGCCCCAACAACAAATAAAGGAAACTGAAATAAAATGCAATAAAATAAAACAAATTATTAAATACACGGAATCCAAAAGAGCTCCCTTAAAATAAATTGCATACTTGATCTTCTCATTTATCAATAATACACAGGCTATAAAGCTCTCATAGTGAATATACTGTACGAGTACATATGTTTCACAGTACGAGCATTTCATTAATGAAACCGAGAGTGACACTCCAATTACACTAATATCATCTCATAATTTGCCTTATTCAACAAAGAACCATCATAGTACAAGAATGAATGAAACAAAAAATATAATTCCCGGTAAACTAAAAGGATACACATTATAAAGCTCAGAGCACACCTGATGGATGCACGCCTTCCCCACAAACCCACTTTTGCACTCACCATTTTGCATTGATACTATTTCTACCTATACTTACTTATGCCCTGTATCCCCTTGTGGGTTCTAGGGCCTCTACAACGCCTACGCGCGATCGTGTGCGATTTCTGGAAATGTGCCTCAGCTCTCCCCAACTCTTTCCCAGTTGTCGTGCTTCCTTCTCAACTGTTCCGCGCCACGTACTCCTGGGTCCTAGGACTGCCGCGTATCCTGCCATCCTAGGTAAGCTGGTACCATTGCATCGCTTGGTTAGCTATGGACCTGTCACCCTTTCGGAGAGTGTGACCGATCCAATGCCACTTTCGTCGTCGTATGGTTGTGCCTATAGGTTCATGGCCCGTTTTCTGATAAAGCTGTTCGTTAGAGATACAGTTTGGCCAGAATATCCTTAGAATGTAGCGTAGACACCTATTGACAAACGTTTGCAGCTTCCTCGTGATAGTGACGGCCACTCTCCAGGTACCACATCCATATAGCAGCACGGATTCAACGTTGGAACGGAACAGTCGTAGCTTGGTGTTTAAGCTAAACTATGGATAGCACCCCAAACGCAGATTTTGCTTTACCTATTCAGCTGGCTATATTCAGTTCGGTTCCGCCATCGGTTGAGACAATACTCCCAAGGTATTGGAAACTCTCTACTCTCTCAACCGTTTGTCCAGCAATGCATATATGAGTTGATGAGTTTGGTCCTAGGCTGATCATTTTGTTTTGCCGAGTTAATTTTCAGCCCAACGACATTTGCTGTCATTTGTGAAGGTCCATTATTCTGTGAGACAGTAGGCATACATCGTCGGCGCAGTCGAGATGTTTGAGTTCAGATGTGAGAGTCCATCGAATTCCTCCATTTCCTGTTGATAAGGCCGCATTCAGCACATCGCTAATCACCAATAAAAACAGTATTGGTGAAAGTATGCAGCCTTGCCGAACCCCACTTTGGACTTCGAATTCCTCAGACAGCCATCCTCTGTGCAAGACGTGGCATGTGGACCCATCATATGTAGCCTTGTTAATTGCTATTAATTTATCCGGAATGCCTCTCCTGCGCAAGGCACGCCAAATAAATTCCCGATTGACACTATCAAACGCCTTTTCAAAATCGATGAACAACAGGTGAAGTGGTGATCGATATTCAACACATTGCTCGATGATGATCCGCAGGGTGTTGATGTGGTCGACACAGGAGGATCCAGAGCGGAAATCTGCTTGTTCGGCGTCAAGTGTGTCTTCTAGGTGTTCTTTGATTCGCTCCAGGATGATTCTAGCTATTATCTTGGCCACAGCAGGCAGCACGCAGATACCTCTAGAGTTTTCGCACTGCATTAGGTTGCCTTTTTTAGGGAGCTTGACAATCATTCCCTTTTTCCACTCATCTGGAAAACTCTCGGCTTCCCATGTTCTCCCGACAAGTGGGAACAGTAGCTCTGCCGATGCTGTTGGCGCAGCTTGAAAAAGCTCCGCGGGTATGCCGTCAAGTCCTACCGCCTTATTAGTTTTCAGTGCTTTGATTGCGACAATAATCTCCTTCTTACTGGGGGTTGTGGTGCGGATTCGGGAATTTCTTTCTACGGACACTTCAGTCTGACTTGGGTGCTTATTGCTGGCGAATACTCGGTTTAGAACCGAAGCAAAATGCACATTCCATCTCTTCAGTTAATCCTCATCCGATATTAGCAACGAACCGTCCAAGCCTTTCACTGGGTGTTGAGTAATTGTAATTTCGCTTGTTACATCTCACGCTACGCTGTACTTCTCTTATCTTCATTCGATATAGGGACTCAAGCTCGATCCTCCCTGCTGCTGGAGTTGCTGCAATTCGAGCTCTTAGCTGTTTTCGTTAGTTGATCCTTCTCCAGGTATCCTCGAAAAGCCACGCCCTATGGTTTCCCTGCGATCAACCGACAAACAGTTTTCACAACGCGCCAATGGTCTTGGATGGTGGCGGGCAGTGAGCTGCTGATTGTTTCCCCTCCACGTGAGAGATGGTCCCTTAATTCTTGGCGCACTCAGGGAACTCTCAGTCGGTCAACGTTGAACCTAGGTATTCTTGTGTCGTTAGATCTACGAACGGCAGCAGTGCGTAATCGGAGAGTATCTATCATATGATGGTGATCTCGTACCAACTCCATGACGGCACATAGTCTGTTTCGGACGTCTAGGAGACCACTTCTAAAACGTCGACTGATGCCAAAATGGTCAATTTGGTTGGTGGTTGATTACCTGTCAGTTGACATCCAACTGATTTTATTTCTACCTATGCGTATATATAAAATTGCATAAACATCTGTTAGCTACTCAGATTGGAATATATAGGCACATATGTAAATGCAAATTATCCTTGTGAATCTGTACCGTCAATGAACTAGTGCGTGCATTAGTACCCTTTTTAAATTGCAATACATACACTCGTACGTACTCGTACTTCTTAAGCAAACAAAAGAAGAGATGCTCCTGTTTTAGTCCGATATGCTTCGATATTGCATGGATGAACCCTGGCTGGTTTAGAGTTGGATATGAGTTTAGTATGCATTCTATACAATACACAATTTAATTTGTCGAAAATGTACAGTGAATTGACGTTTGGCTTTGAGTCCGTATACCGAAGCACTGAATACAAACAATATACTTGATTCAGGGGTGATATCAACACAAGTATTGTTGGGAAAAATAAATGCACTCTCAAAATGATATTTAATTATTATGTCATCTAGAAAATGAAAACTGAAAATTTAAAACATTTTAGTAAGTATATAGAAATTAACATATACGCAAGTGTTGCCAAAGTCATCCTACCATGAAATACCTATAATGGAGTGGTGAATAAGATTTTCCGGACGATTTAGATGGATTTTGCAAACGCAGTGATTCCATACCAATGATTGGTATCTGATTATAGAAGGAGTACTTTTGTCGATAATTGTAGGATTGAATGAGCATTGCTGGGACCGCTTATGAAGGTGGTGGAATCATAGCCTGGATCAATAAGAAAGCAATAAACAACATAGAAGTAGAGAGATATGAACTATTATGTGTTCTGTTCAATAACTATTATAACGGGTAATAGGTAATACAGTCCATATTAGCTCACCATGTGGTAGTCTTTCTCATTATTTGCGAGTCACAATTTGAATTCCTTTCTTCAAATATCTCGAAAGCTATGATCTATTTCTACGTCATGATTAATAAAATCAAAAATGTAAACGAATTCAATAAAAATGATCGATAACAAATAATATAAATATAAAAGTTACAAATTCGCTTTTTAAATTTTCAAAAAAAATACAACCAGCACGACTTTATGCGTGCAACACCGGTTTATGGATAAAAGAAACAAGTATTTCCGTGTGGATACAAGCGATCTTTATTCCTCGACGCTACAGATAAGACTAAGTTCACAATTATTTTATGATTGAAATCTAAGCTCGCCCTGGCTGACCATGATCATGTCATTTCCACGATGATTCGAAAACGTCCGCACATGCTAGACAAAAAGTGCAAGCGATGCATCTATGCCTGAATCCGATACTGTCTTGGGTTACATCCGGAGGTTGAGCGTGTGAATATGACTGCGCGTGTGGATAACCGCCCGTGTTAACTGCCCCCTCTTAAATATCTGCGTCCCGCAGATCAATTGCTGAGCATGTAGCTCCGGGAAGGAAACGAAGCTCCGGAATCTTGACTCTCCCATAAATTTTTTTCCATAATAGGTAAATAGAAATGAAGATCAAGATGATAATAGAAATTTCTGTAAGTATAGAGAGATTAAAACGTTCTTTCAAGGATCTAATACTGACCCTTCCATTGGAGATGTTGGCCAAAGCAGGAGGAAGTGGCTGCAGGCTACTCGCACTCTCACTGGAGTATATCCGGTTCTTGATGTTGACTGTGTCGTTGTCCAGCTGGATCAAATAGGTACCTTCTAATGGAATAGATGAATTCTTATTTAAGAGAGAACCATTAAAGTTAGTTAAGAAGATTGTGTTTCCTCCTATTAGCTCTATAATTTCTTTATTCGTGTTTTCAAGATTGCATCTGGCTGTGCCTCCTTTAAGGATCCTAGGTAGACATGAATCCTCTAGTATTTTTTTTTACTGCACCTTCCTCGCACACAGATGTATTGCCTATACTAAAACAGTCACTGTTCAGTCCGTAAGTTTTGTAGTGATTAATTAGTAGTCTTGTGTTCAATTTGTTTTCCGTTCTTGATTGCAGCACGGGCAGACACCAGATGAAACATTTCTGCTGCAACTTTTGGAACCGACAGGACATATAGCAATAGAGACCCGTTGCTAAATGCAAAGGGCCTCCAATTCGTTTAATATAGTGTTGACCTCCTCTGAGTCGAGAATGTTACTATTAACTATCCCACTCTTGGCCATTTGACATGCCCTCATAATCTCGTTTATACCTTCTTTTAGTATCAGTACCTTGCTTAGTAAGTCACGCCCTAACCTTTCCATATCCTGCTTCTATATTGCGTTTTTGTAACGGTCCAGTACCTGGTTAAATTTGTCTACTAATTGGTTCGTTTTGTTAAATAATTGTCGTTTTGTTAAATCCTTAGATGTCCGCTGAGCGCTCTCCATTAACATTTCGGGGTAGGCGTTGTCGCTCGGAAGGCTCGTATGAATCCTTTTTAGTCGTTAATGCGTTAATATTCGCAGCGATCTACTAATGGTACGAGGACCTTCACCACGAATGATTAAAATGAATTAATTCTCAGAGAACCAGTCCCTTTTTTCGTGAGAGTTGGCTCCTAGACATAATTATTTCAGCTACTTTATTATCCTGGGCTTTTGGAAATGGTTTCTTTTACAATATTAATTAATTCTTAATTCTTCATTATATTGCGTATGTGAGCCTTGTGAATTCTCTTGCCGCTTGCTGTCGTTACTGTGATACGATTGTCTTTAGCGACAATTTCTTTTTAATATAAAGGTTTATTCTTACCCTTTATGCACTTCACAGCGGCATACACCACATCACCCTCACAGTATTTCCTTGGCGCAGTTCTTTTGAGGTTTAGTTTATCATTCCTTGCTTCCATGTTCCTTCTAATGATGCCTCTAAGATCCTTATTAATCTTTGAGCGAATGTTTAACAGACTTTGGTAATTAATTCTCTGAGATCGATTAAAGAAAATGTCGGTGGACTTCCGCTTGATAACCGAGTGGACAGTGTTGTTGTAACGGTCAACAGCAACGTACACGAGTTCCTTAACCTTGAGGTGCGGGTTCTCGACCTTAAGACATCGATAAATTTCAAGAATAATAGAATGAACCCTTTCTATTTGCCCGTTTACCTCGCTGCGGTAAGCTGGGGTCAATTAAAATTTAATACCTAAAGTTTTAATGAAATTCAGACTATTGGGCTTAGAAAACCTCTCTCATTGTCTGTGACCAAGACTTGGGGAACTGTGAAGTAGTGTAAAACCTTTATTAATTTCGACCTAATGTATATGGCTGATTTCTCATTAATATGGAAGAATTTAGAAAATTTGGAAAACTTGTCCATCACTGTTAGGAATTTTCCATTCTGTATTTCCATGATATCCATGTGAAGAATTTCGCATGGATAATTCTGGAGATGAAAATTTTAGTGGACGTTCGAATTATGAAGATATTTCAATATAAGGGAGTGTAAAACCATGCGTATTTATATCTAAGTAACCTGTGGGTTCAGAGAGGCAGATTTGGGAAAATGTAGAGTGTCTAGCTCCTCAAAGGTATCTAGTAAATTTTGATCGAATTCGTGGAATTTTTCTTGCCTTGTATCGTGTGCTAGTTGATTATTAGTAGGGTTTGCGTTTAGGTTATGAACTTCTTCTGTTGTATATTTAGGATATCTGAAGGATCTAGAGTTGCGGCCCTCTATACCCTTAAGCTGCTGAAGAACGCTATTAATCGCGACCGTCAGCTGGGTCACTGAACTCTTTAATTCTTCCATACCGTGGGATGATGTGTGAAGTGGGGTATTAATTAATTTTAATTAATAAAAAGACAAAACACGAACAATAACGACAGAAACGACTAATGTGTTGTCTTATAGTAATCGGGTGGTAAAGGGCACGACTGGTCGCACGTACTTGCTCCATATGCATATGCTGTACGTTCGTGAATTGTTCAGATTTCAAATATATGCAATGTTGAAATGAGGAAATTACATTCTAAGGTTGAAAAGATGCATTGAAAGGCTTAAAAGATACTCTGAACTTATGTATGCCTACTGGTTTTATACGGCAATAGTGAGACCCATCCTGATGTACAGAGTACTGTCTGGTGGACAGCACTGAACAGGAAAACAAATTCTGATCTTCTAAGGAAAGTTCGAATGTTATCATACGTATGTGTAACGGGTGCTTTAAAAATAATCCCCGCAGCTGCGCTAGAGATAATGCTTCACTTGTTTTCTGTTGACGTCTTTGGGAAAAAAAAATGGCGACTAAAGCAGCAATAAGGCTTGGGGAATCCTGACAGTTGATTAACGTTAATACGGGGCACTCCAAGATCCTAATCAGTAATCCTAGTAAGACATTGTCCCTCACATTATATAGAAGACCAGAATTCCTAGCAGAAGCGCTTGGAAATCTGGAGAAATCTTTAACAATTCTGCAATAGAGATAGCATATGGTACGGGTGCAGAAGTCTTTTCCAGTGCATCTGCTGTAAACTTTACCAGATGACTACCGGATCACTGTAGTGTATTTCAAGCGGAAGTTAAGAGAAGCTGCGGCTTGGTTTTCAATTAATACAGTAGAGGGTAGCGCTATTGTACTATATATAGATAGTCAGGCAGCAATAAAGCCATGGAATCGCCGATAATACGATCCAATTTGGCAAATCAATGCTGCAGGTCTCTTACCAAGATCGATGACAGTTGCGACATTTGTCTGTGCTAGATTTCAAGACACACCAACTTTCCGACAACTGCGGAGCGGATGAGCTGGCAAAAGAACTCCTTTAGAATCAATAAAGTTCCACCTTGATACTGAAAAGAGAAAAGTTCCAAACAGCAGGTAAAATAGTATCAGTACTTGCATTTCGTCGAAAGAGATCTGAGCTCTTATAACTTTCCACAAATAGGAAACGCATTAGTATAATAAAAGGAACCCCTAATGGAATACTGCTTGATAGGTATACATGCTATTAAAATGTTTATCCCCTCCATTGATTTCTGAAGAAGCTGTAGAGACTAGGAGGATGAGGAAACTGTTACTCACCTTTTGTGCACCTGGTCTGCCTTATCATTGTTAAGAAGGAAAACTCTATGGGAATACTTAACGACATGGCCATGCTTGATATGTACAAAATAGAGAGTTTTGTCTATGAATTTAGATGGTTCCGCACATAGATGCGGAGCAGAAAAGGGTTAACACCACCACGGTTGCTCATTCTTATCTTCCTTTAGGGAGAAATTAGTGATGTAGGGTTCCTACATCCACAAATTCGGTTCTTCTTGTGGTATCGCAATGTCTAACCCACGTATGTCTAACATGACTTAGATAACAAATTTTGAATTAGATCGTCTAAGCCATACCCGAGATGTATCCAAAGTTAAGTACTGTTTTTCAAATATAATTTTCTTTATGAAAAAATTGCACTTTTACAAAATTGGCTTTAAGTAAAGTATCATTAATTTTGAGATAAGAATAAAAAAAATGTCCTTTCTATGTATTAGCCCACAGACACCAGATATGAAGTTTGAAGTAAATCTGTACATACGTTTATGCTGCAGTCCGATATGCAGATCTACATATGGATGAACAGAATTACGATACCCACTTTTTTGAGTTTCTCTAGTATACGAGTAGTAATGCTAAGATTTATCAAAATCTCGAGATCGAATTTTTTAACGAAATAATAACTTTCTTTTAGATGAGAAAAAGAAAGTTAAACATTCATTCTAAATGAATTTTTTTTAATTATAAGTAATTTATTCCACATTCACTCTTTATATTTTACACAACATTCAATCAACAAAAAAAGTTATTTATTAGTACACAAATGCAAAATACTTATGCACAATTAATAATCAGCAGGAGCAATTTTAAAAATATGATTACACGTCACACGTACATATTTAGGCAACCCACCTATTCCGCAGTACCCTACCTTACACTACAGTTTAAAACCTCTACCGCGAACCAATCACCCCAAAATGAACTTACCCCTAAAACATACATGACTTCCATGTTACAATACAAAATGTATTTTTTTTAATAATGTTTTATATGCAAGTTTTGGGTGAAATTTACCATAAAGTGTCTTGTTGCATAAACGACATGGTTATGGTTATATGTAGGTAAGGTACCAAAAACAGGGTGCTTTTGGAACTGCGGCCGATTTGGAATTGGGGCAATTTCTCACAGAGATAGATTTATTATGTAAAAGTTGGCAGTATTGTTTAGCTGTCAATGCCATTTCATCATGGAGAGTTTAAGGCTACAACAACTTGCTTTAGTGATTAAAATATTTTATCATAATAGTTCATCAATTATTACAACACAGCGTAAATTATGTGACATTTTTGGTCGACGTGAAGTGCCTGTAAAGAGAACTATTCAATAAGTTATCCACAATTTCGAGAACCTTTACACAGTAATTGATTTACCGAAGCCTATACCACGTTGCACAACGCTTACACAACACAACATCGAATGTGAGTGTACGACCAGAAACTTCGATTCGTCGTCAACAAATTCGGATTTTTCCAACTTCTTTCTTCAAGGTCATGAGTGACGAGGTGCATTTTGACTTTAGTGGAGCTGTAAATAAACACAATAGCATGTGTAGCACCCAAAAGTGCTTGTTTTTTAAATGATTCCAATTTCAAATCGGTCGCAGCCCAAAAAAGCACCCTGCATATACATATGTGCAGAATTGAGGAACAATCTTACACAACATTCATGTATGCTTTAGGTCCGCTTTCTATTCTAAAACCTATAAACAGATTCTTTCAAAATCACTTATTTTTCCGAAACGACTAACTGAACTAACATCAGAAACGATGCGTCTTGAGTTCCAGTTTAGCTTAATAGTTTGCAAAAAAATTATTGAAATCTATGCATTTTTGCAGGAATTATCTTGCGCCAAAAGAGTTACTGCTAAGATTACCCAAAAGTATCTGCTATTACGATTGACATTGAAATCAAGAAACTTCAAGACTTTAAATTAGGTAAGCATTCTCCAGAAAGCACAATTCATATCGGTTTAGTTTTGCCCAAGTTATCGCGAACGCAAGCGGATCATGGTGAAATTTCACAAATTTATATTTAATTGACGCCAAAATCAAAACGTCTCAGGCACATATTTTTATTACTTAAATCGGTGCATTTTCGCATAAGTTAGCACAAACGAAAGAAACGGAACAATTTAAAAAAATTAACAGTATTTTAAAAAAAATTGCAAGCTCGATTGACACCAAAATCGAAAGATCTATAACATTTTTTCCTTGTATTTTTACGATGCGTAGAGTAGCAGATTTCGAAAAATCAAAATTTAACATCAGATACAGTGCCGTTCGAAAAATGATCGTCAAACATTTTATTACCCTTTTCGGGCGCAGTTCTCGGAATTTATGAGAGCTACGGGGTTTTTTTTGCACTAGGTAGCAAAATGTCGTTTAAATAGTGCATAAAAGTCGATGTTATTATGAATAAGAGGTGCATTTAGCTCGTGATAGCAGTCCGAATAGAACCGAAGTAATTTAGTGAAAAAAATGGGAAAAATCAGTTCGGAGTGAAAAGCTAATATTTTGTGTCTGTCGTGTCTCAATTTGGCAACACATGACATCTAGAAGATTAAATGTTGCTCAACAAACTGTGGCATGGAATTTAAAAAAATATCGTGAGATCGGGACTACCAGCAGAAAGAAAGGCTCAGGGAGGCCAAAAAAGATGACCCCAGTGGAAGATCGTTTTTTTGGTACTGTACAGCCTTCGGCATCGGTTCAAGCCTTCGATGGATCTTAAAAACAATCTGTGTCGAGCTACAGGAAAAATAATTTCGTCAAGCTCAATGAAAAAAAGGCTCGTGAAACTCAAGCCAGTACTGAAGCCGGATTTTCCAAAAAGAGTCAAAGAAAAACGATTGCTCTGGGCTCAAGAGGATCTTACGAGTAATTGGACTCAAGACATGTGGAACAATGTTATCTTTTCCGACGAATCAAAGTTTAAGCTGCATGTTGGAGATGGGAGGATTCTTGCGCGAAGAGAACCAAAGGAAGGACTGAAACTGAAGGTGTGATGGTCTGGGGATGCTCTTTGGAGATGGAAAAGGTAGAATGGTCTTCCTAGAATCGAAAGTCACTGTAGAAGTTTACCTACGGGTCCTGGAAAATGTATTAGAGCCCTCTGCGCTAGACCTTTTTGGTGACACTTGCAGATTCATTTTTCAACAGGACAATGCTCCTTGCCATACAGCCAAAATTGTAAGTATGAACTTGTTTTTTTTTTAATATAAAAGACTAATATCAAGCTAAAAATAATATTTGCATTTTTTTTTATTTCTTAGGTTAAAAAGTACTTCGAAGAAAATAATGTCGATGTATTAAGTTGGCCTCCCTACAGTCCAGATCTCAATCCAATTGAGAATATCTGGTCAATAATGAAACTTAAGGTTGCGTAGAAGCGTCTAGAGGCAATTGAAAACCTACAAAATTTACTTATCCGGACCTGGAACACCATACCTGCTTCCACATGGAAAAAACTATCTGAGTCAATGTCTCGCTGATGTGCAGCTGTAATAAAAGCAAAAGGAGGTCTAACAAAGTACTAATTAGGTAGAGAATGTTTCTGAGAAGCAATAAAAAAACAAAAACACTGCACCAATAAAGCATTTTTCTTTAATCCCTAAACATGAGCCAGGTACCTAAAAAACATATTTTTCGGTCTAACAACTTTTTGCTCCCGTGACCGCGTGTGAAAAATTTTACTACTCTAAATGTATCACGAAATGATTGAAACCGCATAAGAAAACAAATCCTCATTAAAAAATATGTACATAGTTATTTCAACAAATTTGACAAAATTCGAAAAAAAAGTTTAACCAACATTTTTCGAATGGCACTGTATAATAGAGAAAAGAATTTGTTTTGAAAATATATGTTGCATACGGGAGTTTTCTCAAATCAGCAGACGTCGAGTTAAACAATTTTCAAAACCTTTCAAGGAATGCGTTCTCGCAGTCATTCGAGATGTTTGATACACAAATGGAAGATCTATAGTTTTACGCCGTCTACAAAGGTCATCGTTGAGATAAAGAAAGAACTTTGAGGAGTTTTTTTTTTTTTTTTGTATTATTCTGTATTTAAACTTCCCGATCAGTATCAGTAGTCCAATGCACTAACTACGGATATTTGGTGCCCACAAATGAAAAACAAGTTCCGCTTAATTCATGATTTCGGGTTGGGCGCCATGTAACAAACAAACAATTATAGATAGCTGCTCCATAGAAAGCATTAACTGAGTTCTTCAGATCAGTTGTATCTGAGCCTATATGTTTAAATTATTTCTACACCCAAACAATGAATTCATTTGAGGGAACGAATAGCAGAACATGCGCCGGGCCTCTAGGCTACACAAATATTTTGATCACGATCCATGCCTGAAATCGGACCAAGTAGATTGATAGCCAAGGTTTTCCAAGCAGCGCTTAACTCTTTGGCAAAGCTTGATTGATTCCAAAAATTGGGGAGGTTTTTATATGCCCAACGATCAATTTATAGGAAGACTTTGACTACTCTCAAACAGATGGGTTTGTATGAGAATGGATCCAGAAGCTTTATATTTTACAATGCGACCAAACAAGTGACTATGTTGTATCACATTTTGTTGGTACGAAAAAATTCCGTCTTAGAATATTCCAGGCAGTTATGACCACTTGCTCAATTGGGCAGAATGGTTGGCCATCCTAAGCCATGCGCTTCAGAAAGGGTTGGAGAGAGTTCAAATGCATTCAAAAACAATAAACACGATGATGCAGAAGCGCTGGCTAACCTAATAATACAGTATGGGTATTTACGAAACCGAATACTAGTATCAGCCAGACATTTTTGAGCACGAACATCAGCTATAAAATCGTTATACATGTACTTGCAGACCATCACTGTGATTGCTTCTTGAGACCCCGTTGCCAATAAAAAATTATTTCCATCGCAATTTTCACAACATTATCTGTTTTTTTACAAAAAAAGTTATTGTAGTCCCGAAGAGCTTTGTAAACAATCAAAAGATGGCGGCTTAAGCTATGTGAATATTTGTCCGTCTTTGTCGCAAGGACTAAAAAGGATAACAAGTATTATTCGATTTCCAAATTCCCAGAAAGAGAGACAAAGTTCAACAAAACAAATGTTGTCTATTCGTTATTTTTTTTCCTACTTGTCATGATCCCTAAACTTCATCATTAAGCATATTCTAGCAGGGTACAGGATCCTGTCAATAGTTTTCAAAGTCAACACTCCACTTTATTGTTCACTGACCGAATGAAAACTCACAAAAATTCTACTCTCAGTTTTCGTTTCCATTTGTTTTTCCAACAGAAGTACCAAAAAAGTAAACAATTTCTCACTCTTGCGTTTTATCTCAGAAAACTTTTTCCGAAGTTCCCAACGACCAGTTAGTAGACGAACTTTACATGGTATCAAGCAACTCACATTCATTCAAATTGCTCGTAAAATGAACAAAGAAAGAAGCACGTTCCACATAGAACTCTGTTGACTAACGTGTTTAATTGAATTTCAAATAGTCAGCCTCTTTCAGTCATTCACTGTCGAATACGTTACGTTAGTCGATGTTGTATCATCGTTAAAGAATAGTATTAAAAACTAGACTTTAGTTATTCTTTGACGCTGATTATGAAGAATTTTTGGGGGTAAACATTGTTATTGCGGTTCATTAACATAATTTCTCTTGCGTGCGAGGATTAGAATTTCAAATGCACCATCAGGGAGTTTAAAGGTACACAGCGGAGCTTTCTGGAAACACATCAGAGAAGAATTTTCAGAAAAAGGATATTTGCATAATTTCCACTTGGTTTGGAACACAAGCCGACTTAGGTTACGGACAAACCTACGTAGTTAGGTAGAATAGGGACAAAGATGAACAATTGGTGTATCCTCAGTAAATGGTATGTAAATTGGCTTAAAAGGGTTAAACGGGAAGATTTATGTGTTCCACACAATTTGCACATTGGGTTTTGGATTTGCATTGTGATGTGCTTGGTTGTAATGGATTTCAATTGTACTATGTCGACCTTCAGGCTTTGAAGGAAGTGGTTGCAGTGTGTTAACTTTGTGTGTGGATTGTTTTAAGTGGATGAGGTGGTTAAAATTGAATGGAAATTTGGTGAGTCTTTTTTAAGGAAATTATGAATATATTTTGACTATGGCTTTTTCTATTTATATATTTTCATATACATATGTCAATATATGTATATATCACTATTGAATGTATATATTTATACATAGGGAAATCCAATGAAATTTCAAAGGTCATCTAGAAGATTTGGACTTCGCTGATGAAGTTATGGTAAAGCACACATTATTCTGTCGGTCCATAATGGCAAATTGAGCTGATATTCTTAACTTACAAAACCAGTTTTAGCAAAATGTAGATCTATATACATATATGAGTCAAATTTAGGGGGCAATAACGATTTTTAAGGACACTTCCTTCTATGCATCTTGAGTTAGCGGTTCAGAGACCGACAGGCATTGAAGAAATAGTTTATGTTTTGCCCTCAAAGGTTTTAGGTAGAGGTAAAGAAAAAGTTTTAGAAGCCAAATAAAAAGCATTGGAAACTTTGGAAAAATAATGGAAACGAACAGAAAGGAAAACTCCAAACTGTTTTATAGAATGATTAAAGAGCTAGAAAATGAAAATGAATTTAAATTGCAAACAGTCAAAACAAAGGATGGAAGGCACTAGTGGAAGATGACGAAATTGTGAACAGATGGAAAGAGAAGAAAGAGGTAGAAGGTTCTTAAAAGAACGGGAAGTAGAAATCATACTTAAAAGGACCAAAACAAGAAAATCGTATCACAAGGGAAGAGCTCGATACAGCACTGTGGAAAATCAAACCAGTAAAAGCGTCGAGCATGGATGAGATAGCATTGAAGTTCACCAAATATCTCGGAGAAAAGGGAAGGAACGAACTCTTAGAAATCATGAACATGACCTGGGTAAGGGAAAAAATTCCAGAGGATTGGAAATATGGAGTTATTCTAATAATAATAATAATAATAATTTTGGCGCTAACAGCCCAATGCAGGGCCTGGCGTAAAATCTCGCATTCGTGTTGGGACCTACAGTTTTATGCCGTTTCTGAAGGCATATTTTTTCGATTGAGAGAAGTTTCTCTTGAATGTTTTACTTGCGGATGTTTGTCACATGTTCGTGAGAGCTGGCACAGTGAAATTATTTATTTTATTTTTCTTTATTTTTAGTGATTGCGCACTTAACCACTGAGCTACAATGCCCACGAGTTATCCTACCTATTTACAAAAAAAGGAGATACAAAAGAATGAGATAGTTATAGGAGGACCACGCTCCTTACCACAGACCTGAAAGTGTATGAGATTATCCTAGAGAGTGTAGACTCAGAAAAAGAGTGGAGAAACAGTTGTCGGACATTCAAAGTAGATTCCGGCCTTTCTAAAATATCCAAGACCATATTTTCACAGCACAACAAGTGCTGAAAAAAAAGCTCTGAAAAAATTAAAAAAAATGCACTTGCTTTATCAATTTGAAGACAGCGTTCGACACGATACGCAGTTAATTGACCTCGAAGAAGAAAGGTAATCTAAGTAAGTGCAGTGCGTTTTTTTTTAGTGATTTATATATTTATATTTGAATGGTGTTGGTGGTTGGATATTGTGTGAATGGGGATGGGCATCTGATTGGCATCAAACTGGCGATGTCCAGTGTCGCAACTATCTCACACTCATCAATTGTGCTTATTTTACCTCCCCGTGGTCACCACCGGGTACTGTTCTATGTCCATCCGGACTTGACTTGCTGAACTTATAAGTGCGAGTGTTGATAAAGTAGAAAATAAAGCAACACTATAATGCTCTGTCGGAGTTGACTGTCTGCTCGAGTCTCAGAAGTCTAACATGAGCCCCTCAGAAAGAGGATGTACGGCGGATGAATGGTTGAATCAACGATGGCGTCAACAGTCAACATGGCAGATACCTCAATGAGCTACTTCGACGTATTTGGAGCTGAGGTCATTGAGGATTTTCAACACTAGTCAGGGTGTTGACATAGAGATGGTGGCAGAAGAGCCCTTAATGGGTCAACGACAGCTCTCACATCCCCGCAGCGGGTTAATGACTCCAGAATACTCCGGCTCCTTTTGTCCAAGGGGTCGCAGAAAGGGTCTGGTCCCCCAGGTTGAGGTTGTGCGTGGGGCTAACAACCCTACCGCGGAAAAAAATTTTTGTTACGAAGCGACCAATAGTCTCGGATAAGGATGAATTTACTGTTGACGACCCGGTTAAACGAAATAAGGACCATGACGTTCGGATCTGCAAGTGGAATGTTCGAACCCTGAATAGACCGCGTGCAGCCGAACAACTAGCGGAGGCCCTAGACTGCTACAAAGCAGGTATCACCGCCATCCAGGAAGTGCGGTGGGATGGGCCGGGCAAAAGGAAGATGAAAAACTGTGATATATACTACGGTGATTGCTACAGAGAACAGAAGGAGCGTCTATTTGGATGCGGATTCGTTGTAAGCGGCAGACTTAGGCAAGAAGTCTTGAGCTTTCGACACGTAAGAGAACGCCTTGCAACTATCCGCATCAAGGCTAAATTCGCCAACATCAGCCTTATATGCGCTCACGCCCCCACAGAAGATAAAGACGATGCTACCAAAGATTGTTTCTATGAGCTCCTCGATAAAGCATATAAGCAATGTCCTAAATATGACGTTAAAATCGTCTTAGGTGACTTCAACGCCAAAACAGGAAAGGAGGACCTCTTTGGTAGCACAGTCGGAAAGCACAGCCTACACGACACCACGTCTGGAAACGGACTTAGGCTGATTGATTTTGCTGCGGGACGTAATGTTACCATAGCTAGTTCACGGTTTCCTCACCTTAATAGAAAATACTGTGAGGAGATTTAATGTTGGACGGCTACAAACGCAACAAACCGCCAGAACCATTGCCGATCGCGTATCCTTAAACCTCTCGAGAAGTCCTATGCTGCCAGCATCAAGTGCCGAAGACCAGTGGCGCCGATGCCAAGAAGCCATCAAAAACGCCGCAACTGATGTGCTCGGTTTCACCAGTCCACCCCCACGAAACCCCTTGTTTGACGAAGAGTGCCGGCAAGCACATGCAGCAAAACAAAGTGCCTACGAAGCGTTGCTGCATAGAAGGACGAGAGCAGCTCGTCAGCTCTATGAGCACAAAAAGGAGGGAAGAACATCGGCTTCTCCGGAGAAAAAAAGAGAGCATAAAAAGCGCGCGATCGAGGATATAGAGAGGTGCTACTCCAGGAATAATGTTCGGAAGTTTTACCAAAAGGTAAAAAGAACGTGTCATGCCAAAAAGACCCGAACAGAGACCTGTAGAGACGAACAAGGAAACCTTGTAGTAGAGTCACAGTCGGTGCTGAGGACATGGAAAAACCATTTCTGCAGACTGCTAAACGGCGAAGACGACACAAATTCCGCTATCAGGCAGAATGAACCATTCAACCTGGACGATGAAAGCCAAGATTTCCGTCCACCTGACCAAAATGAAGTGAGGATAGCAATATCTAAGCTTAAATCCAACAAGGCTGCTGGACCAGACGGCTTAACTGCCGAGCTCTTTAAGGCGGCGGGAGATGACCTGGTGGAGAGCATACACCAACTCGTCTCCAAGATTTGGTCAGAAGAAAGTATGCCTGATGAATGAAACCTCAGCATCGTTTGCTCGATCCACAAGAAAGGAGACCCTCTAAACTGCGCCAACTATAGAGGCATCAGTCTCCTGAATATTGCGTATAAGATCATGTCTGCTTTACTGTGTGAACGGCTGAAACCATTCGTCAACGATCTGATAGGTCACTATCAGTGCGGTTTTAGGCCCGGTAGGTCCACGACCGATCAAATATTCACACTACGGCAAATCCTGGAGAAAACCTAAGAAGTCCAGATCGATACTCATCATCTTTTTATCGATTTTAAGGCCGCATACGACAGCATTTATAGAGACGAGCTATACAGAGCCATGTCTAGTTTTGGCATCCCTGCCAAAGTTGTCAGATTGTGCAGAATGACGATGGAGAACGCTTGCTGCCCCATAAAGGTTGGAAACAATCTTACTGAGACCTTTGATATCAAAAAAGGATTTAGACAAGGTGACGCGCTATCATGTGACTTCTTCAACATCATTCTTGAGAAAATTGTGCGAAACTCGCAAGCCAACACCAGGGCCATAATTTTCCAAAAGTCTGTGCAACTTCTCGCATACGCTGATGACATTGACATTATTGGCAACACACAGCGAGCTGTCACTGGTGCGTATGCAAGTATTAGTGCAGAAGCGGCAAAAATAGGTTTAGTGGTGAATGAGGGTAAAACAAAATATATGCTGTCAACAAGAAGGGACACACAACATCGACGAATCGGACAGAACGTCAAGATAGACAGCTACAATTTTGAGGTAGTTAGGGACTTTGTCTACCTCGGCTCCGCGGTAAACTCTGATAATGACACCTCAGCAGAAATCAAGCGAAGAATTACACTTGCCAACCGCTGTTTCTTTGGCCTAAGACAGCAATCGATTAGTAAGGCCTTGTCAAGAAACACTAAGGAGACTCCATATAAGACCCTTATCATCCCTGCTCTATGGCTCAGAAGCATGGACCCTAGCAAAAGCGGATGAAGATCTTCTTGGTCGTTTCGAACGCAAAATTCTTCGAGTGATTTTTGGTCCCGTTTGCGCTGACGGGCTTTGGACGAGAAGGTTTAACAGCGAACTCTACCAGCTGTACAGCGACATCGACCTGGTTAGAAAAGTGCGCATCAGTCGTCTAAGATGGCTAGGACATGTAAAGCGAATGGACACCAACGCTCAGGCCCGAAGAGTCTTCGATTCCAACCCGGAGGGACAACGCAGTAGAGGAAGACCTCGCCTTAGGTGGCGAGCACAAGTGGAAGGGGACCGCAACTGGAGGCAGTTAGCCAAAGATCGCGCTAACTGGAGAGGCGTATTGGTTGAGGCCCAGGTCCACCCGGACTGTAGCGCCACCTAAAGTAAGTAAGTAAGTATTTGAATGGTGTTGACAAACAAATAAATAAAAAAATTATAGGAATTTGAAATGTCCAAGTGCGATAAAAGCAAGTCAGCTATTCGCGGAGAGACAGGAATAAAATGTGATTGTGTTTGGAACAAGGTATTGCACTGTAATATACGATGTGCAAGTTTGGACGAATATCCCGGTGGCATTATTCGAGCACCTACATATGTAGTGTGGTAGCATTTATATGTAATGAGTGTATAGGTACTTTACATACAAAGTGTGGACTTGATAGTCAAAGAAATGCAAGTAATTATCGAAAGGAACTCACAGTATTTGAAAAAACCCAAAGCTGAATTTGAGAGTTCACTGAGACAGAATGATGGCGAAATAAAATCATTTTTGGAGGCAGTTGAAAGTAGGTGAAATATCAATTTTGGAGATGGAACAAATTTGCAGGCTAGCTGAAAACTTCAAACAAGAAGGTAGACGCATATGTGGTGAAATGAAGAAGAGCAAAACAAGTACAATACAATATTTAACCCACCCTTGTATATGGGATGAAGTGAACAAAATTGCTGCTAATAAACAATCGATGCCGGACAAATGACAGAAGTATTGAAAATGTGTTGCCAACGATGCAAAAGGAGTTGTCACTTATTATTAAGCCTAAAGAAAAGCAAAATTGTAGTAAAAAAAGGAGGGCTTAAATGTTAAAGTAGACCCAAAGCATTTTAAAATCTCAAATATTGAAAGCTCTCATAGTGGCATAATTGTAGTAGAAAGTGAAGGTATGGATGAGCGTAATAAATGTAACTTAAAAGCTGTCAGTGGTAATCATTGCTCTATATGGCACGGCTTCTCTACAGTACTTCAAAATTATAATTTGTTATAACCTGCTCCATAGGGTATATTAATTTTGCTACATAGTTTGTGAAATAAAAAAGGTCTTATTGTGAATATTTCACCAGAATCCTTGACTTTCGGTTAAAAATGGCGACCGCCACGCCCACTTTCTTAAAAAAAAAAGTCTTAGGTAGTAAAAAGTTTCACTGCATTTGAACCAAAAGCTTCACAATGCCACGGCCATGTATGTTTTTATAAGAATTTATGTATACTGTACATAGCATACATTATTTTATTTACATAGTAATGGTTTTTAGCAACCTTCGGACTATATTTTATTATTATCCCTGATATAACACTCATTTCCAAATAACTCCTTTTCTAACAATTTATTCTCTAATATGGAAAAAGAGCAAATTATGGAATACAAAGGTATTTCCTCAAGGATGGATATTTGTGACTAAAACCTAAAACAAAATAGTTACTTGGATTTGAATAAATTGTTTCAAGTTAACTTCCATCTGCCCATACCCAGATATACGAGTATAACATATTGTAGCATAATAATAACTTCGCCCCTATGTCTATGCAGCAAATTCTGAAGTGACTTTCCATTCTGGCAGAATTTTGGTTCGAACTGTCCTTTCATTCGAGGTTCGTGTCTGGGACGAAGTCTCCACATGTCAACGAAAGAGACGAATAATATCAGGGATAAAAGGGAATTATAACTGCAAGAATTATTTCTCTTGTTCCAGTGGTCGAAGAATTTGCTAGAAGCTTCTGGCTATCAGAAACTTCTGCTATATAAGGACAGATGGCGGTCAAAAAAAGAACACAGTTGGTTTTAGAACCGTGGCGAAGAGATTGGAAAAGTGATAATGGGCGAAGTTGTAATTTGGTGATAAATTGAAAGTGGAGAGTAAACAAGAAAAAGTAATTAGTTTGGATTTGTGAATTAAGTAATTGAAAGGAGATAAAGTGATTTGAGAGGAAAGAGACCTTGTAAGAAAAGAATTTGCGAAGAATAGTATAGTGTGAACTTGAATTGTTCTATAGACTAGAAAATAAAGAAATAAATTTCACAGAATATCGTTTTATCTACTCGAGCCGTAGCTTGCATATTACATTGGTGTCAGAAGCGGGATAAAACTTATTCTGTGAATAACTATTTCCGTGGTGTGAAATTGCACAAGCAAAAAAAAAAAAAAAAAACGATTTCTGTGTTGAGTTAATTAGTTGCGCAAAATGGGTCGCAAATTGGGAAAACTAACTATAACTCAACTAAAGGCAGAACTCAGTAAGCGGAACCTCGACACAACTGGGGGAAAAGATGCCCTACTGATTCGTCTGGAAGAAGCAGTAACGCAGGAAGGTGAAAATCCGCATGACATAGAGTTTGACGTGGAAGAGGAACCAGCAAGTACAGCAGCCGACCCGGGTATAACAAGTCTGCTCCTGCAACTTAAGTTAGTCATGGACGAACAAAAGAAAGCAATAGAAGATCAAAGTCATAAGCTCGATGACCAAAAGAATTCTATAGAACTTAAGCTGGACGAACAAAAGAAAGCAATGGACGAACAAAAGAATTCTCTAGATGCTCTGGAAAGTAAACTTGATGAGCAAAACAGGAACTTGGAATCTAAATTCGAAGTGATTGAAGAGAAAATCGAGAAGGTCGAGACGCAACTCGGAAAAGTCGAAACTAGATTCGATGAAAATTTTGAGAAACATGAAACTCAGATCGGGAAAATAGAGACTCAGTTTGAAAAAGTGGATACGCAATTCGAGATAGTAGGGAAGCAAATCGAAAATCTTGCTAAGGAGCTCAGCAACGTGAAGAGACAGAAAGCACGGGAATATTCCACTGACGGTCTGAGAAGAAAGGAGATGCAGCCTCCTATCTTCGATGGGCAAACATCATGGCCAATTTATAAAAGGCAATTCGAAGCGGCCGCAATGACCAATAGCTGGGACGATGAAGAGAAGTCCATTGCACTCACACTTGCACTGAGGGGTCCAGCTGCGGAGCTCTTGCAGACCATCCCGGAAGATAAACAGCAGAACTACGACTCTCTGGTTCAGGCTATCGAGATGCGGTTTGGGGATGAACACATGCAGCAGGTGTACAGGGTTCAGCTGCGTAGTCGAGTCCAGAAAAGGGGGGAAACGCTCCAACAGTTGCAAGCGGATATAGAGCGACTAGCCCATCTTTCATACCCTAAAGCCGGTGAGGAGCTTATCAACGAAATGGCAGTGGAAGCTTTTATTCAGGCCATAGAGGACAGACAACTGCAAATGGCTGTAAGGATGGCTGAAAAGCGAACACTCCCCGAGGCATTGGCATTCGCTTTGTCAATGAATGCTGCGGACCAAGCATACCAGGGAATACACCGTGTCAGGGAAATGTCCGTCGTGGAATGCTCATGCCAGAGAACAGCCGTCTTGGATGAAGACAAAGCTCGCGGAAGTCAAATCCGTTGCTGGAATTGCAACCAAACCGGACACCTACAACGGCAGTGCAGAAGTGCACCTAGACGAGGAAATTGTCCACATTGCGGAAGTAGGAGAAGCAGAGAGGAAGCATCTGGCGGTGATAACATTCATCCTGTCAGTCAGACTTCCCAAAACCAGCAGTCGGGAAATGCGTAAGGACCAACTTCGCGGGGCAGAAGTTGGTTACTGGAATCGAGGCCCCCAGGACCACCATTCAAGTTTCGCAAACCAAACGGGGTAACAAGGGCCTGACAGTGGAGGCACTAATCAACAAGAAGAAGTGCGTAGCCACCATCGACACAGGCGCCACTGCCTCCATTGTAAGAAGAGATATTGTCAGAAGCGCCTGGCTGCACAACACCAACAGCTACTGCCTGAAGACTGCAACAGGGGAAATGGCGAAAGTGTTTGGAGAAGTTCGTCTTACGATTACTCTGGCGGGACTGACGTTCTCCCATGCGTTTCTGGTGGCAGATATATGCGACGAGTGCATCATCGGAATAGACTTCATGAAAGCAAATGAAGTAATCCTGGACATCGGATGCAAGTACTGAGGTATCGAAATGTGGAGATTCCGATGGTGTACGGAAACGAGAGTGCCGTAACTTTCAGGACAGTCATCAGCAAAGACGAAGTTTTGCCGCCGTCTTCAGAGACAATCATTTGGACGAAGCTGGAAGGTGATCTTGGGAGCCACCGATTCTACATAGTAGAACCAGACCCAGAGAAGAATTCTCAAGACTACATCGTGGGAAAGACGTTAGTCGAACCAAAGAACACCATGGTTCCAGTAAGAGTTTTGAACGCAAGACCACACACTGTCAAACTAAGGCGAGGGGAGGTGACTGGAAAATGCACGCCGATTACCGCCGTCGCAACAATATCTGAACGTGATGCTCCAAAACCTCTCCCATCACCTTGGACAGCGGAAACGAGAGAGACGATTCTCCAGTCCAGTGAGCTGAATCAGGAGCAGCGAACTATGGCAGAGAATCTTATCAATGAGTACGCTGATGTATTTGCCTCACAGGACGGTGAATACGGTCGAACACACCTGGTACAACATCGAATAGACACTGGTGATACTAGACCAATTCGTCAGCCTGCTAGGCGCCTTCCATTGGCAAAGCAGACAGAAGTTGCAGATATGGTGTCGGCAATGGAGAAAGAAGGTCTGATTGAAAGTTCCAAAAGTCCGTGGGCATCACCGGTTGTACTGGTTAAGAAGAAAGATGGCAGCACGCGGTTCTGCGTGGACTATCGGCAGCTCAATTACGTCACCAAGAAAGACAGCTACCCTCTGCCACGGATTGACGACACGCTAGACACACTATCAGGAGCCCGATGGTTTTCCACTCTCGACTTGAAGAGTGGCTACTGGCAGGTACAGATCCATCCAGAAGACCGGGAGAAAACCGCCTTCACCGCAGGAAATGGGCTATGGCAATTCACGGTAATGCCATTCGGGCTGTGCAATGCTCCGGCGACTTTCGAGCGATTGATGGAATGTGTCCTGCAAGGATGCTGTCATCGTCGTAGGAAAAACGTTTGCGCAACACCGAGATAATCTAAGGGATGTATTTCAAAGGCTTCGAAGTGCCCACCTGAAGCTCAACCCCAAGAAGTGCGCCCTGTTTAGAGCGGAAGTCAAGTACCTGGGACACATAATTTCAGCGAAAGGAGTGAGAACCGATCCGGAGAAGGTCGAAGCGGTGAAAAACTGGCCAGTCCCCAAAGACAAACACCAACTAAGGAGCTTCATGGGCCTAGCCACCTACTACAGACGGTTCGTGAAGGATTTTGCCGGGATCGCAAAGAACCTGCACCAGTTGACGGAAAAGGGAAAACAATTCAAATGGTCAATTGAGTGCGAGAAGAGCTTCAAGGCACTTAAACAACGGCTATGCGATGCCCCGATACTGGCTTACCCCACTCCCGGGGAAACGTTCGTTGTGGATGCAGATGCTAGTAATGTCGGGGTAGGAGCCGTACTCTCCCAGGTGCATGACGGCCAAGAGAAGGTGGTTGCGTACTTCAGCAAGGTGCTCTCTAAGCCAGAAAGGAACTACTGCGTGACAAGGCGGGAACTTCTAGCTTTGATCTTGGCTACGAAGCATTTTCACAAATACCTCTACGGGAGGAAGTTCGTTCTTCGCACAGACCATGCAGCCTTAAAATGGCTATTACAGTTCAAGAGTCCTGAGGGTCAGGTCGCAAGATGGATCGAAAGGCTGCAAATCTACGACTACGAAATACAGCATCGTAAAGGAAAACTCCACTCTAATGCGGATGCACTGTCCCGGAGACCATGCAGAACGGATTGTAAACATTGTGCGCGTCAGGAAGAACGGGAGCTGGTTTCCATCCAAAGAATGAGAGCCGAACCTATCGCCGGCTGGAGCGTAGATGAGATCCGGAACGCTCAGAAGGAAGACCCGGATATCGAGCCGATTCTGGCCTGGAAGGAGAACATGGAGAAACCGGATCATCAGGACATCTCTCACAGAAGCCCGACCTTAAAGGCATATTTTGCGCAGTGGGACTCCCTCCATGTCCAAGAAGGTGTTCTGAGAAGAAAATGGGAATCCTCCGACGGAAAGTCGTTTGTAATGCAGCTTGTAGTACCGCGGACGAGGGTCAAGGAGGTGTTACAGGAAATGCATGGCGGGGCGTCCGGAGGCCACTTGGGAGTGAATAAGACGCTAGAAAAGGTACGAGAACGTTTTTATTGGTTAAAAGCGAAGGAAGATATCGAAGACTGGTGCAGAGAATGCGACGTGTGTGCAGCTAGTAAGGGTCCGAGAATCAAAACTCGAGGTAAGATGCACCAATACAACGTGGGAGCACCTTTCGAACGAATCGCCATTGACATCGCAGGGCCCTTTCCGGAAACCGACAATGGTAATCGGTATATACTCGTAGTGATGGACTACTTCAGTAAGTGGCCGGAAGCGTTTCCGATCCCTAACCAGGAAAGCAGAACCGTGGCGGAGCAGATCGTCTACAATTGGGTTAGCAGATTCGGTGTGCCCTTGGAATTGCATTCTGACCAAGGGCGGAACTTCGAGTCAAGAATCTTCCAAGAGATGTGTCAACTACTCGGAATCAAAAAGACAAGGACAACCCCGCTTCATCCACAGTCGGACGGTATGGTGGAGCGTTTCAATAGGACTTTGGACGAACATCTCTCGAAGGTCGTAGGTGACTACCAACGGGATTGGGACCGGCAGATTCCCTTGTTTTTGATGGCCTATCGAAGTGCCGTGCATAGCACTACTCGACATACGCCGTTCGAAATCTTATTTGGTGGAATAGCTCGTTTACCCAGTGAGGTGAAATTTGGATCTCCTACCAATGAGCCCAGAAATGAAGAAGAGTACGTGGCGGACCTTAGGGAAAGGCTTAGGGACATACACCAAAGGACCAGAAGCCAGATTAAGATGACGAGCGACAGCATGAAGACCAGGTATGATGCCAAGGCAACAACGTCAGGATTCCAGGAAGGAGATCTGGTGTGGCTGTATAATCCCCATCGCCAAAAGGGGAAATCACCTAAATTACAGCGGAACTGGGAAGGTCCCTACAGAATAGTAACCCGCATCAACGATGTTGTCTACCGCATCCAGCGAGGACCGAGGGCCAAAATGAAAGTGGTTCATGTGGACCGACTGAGTCGATACAATGGCCGAAATGAGGATGCACTTGTTCGGGACGAACACGTCTAAGAGGGGGGCAGTGTAGCATAATAATAACTACGCCCCCTAAAAATATGACGCAACAAATTCCGAAGAGACTTTCCATTCTGGCAGAATTTTGGTTCAAACTGTCCTTTCATTCGAGGTTCGTGTCTGGGACGAAGTCTCCACAGCTCATGTCAACGAAAGAGACGAATAATATCAGGGATAAAAGGGAATTATAACTGCAAGAATTATTTCTCTTGTTCCAGTGGTCGAAGAATTTGCTAGAAGTTTCTGGCTATCAGAAACTTCTGCTATATAAGGACAGATGGCGATCAAAAAAAGGGACAGTTGGTTGAGAACCGTGGCGAAGAGATTGGAAAAGTGATAATGGGCAAAGTTGTAATTTGGTGATAAATTGAAAGTTGAGAGTGAACAAGAAAAAGTAATTAGTTTGGATTTGTGAATTAAGTAATTGAAAGGAGATAAAGTGATTTGAGAGGAAAGAGACCTTGTAAAAGAAAAGAATTTGCGAAGAATAGTATAGTGTGAACTTGAATTGTTCTATAGAGTAGAAAATAAAGAAATAATTTCACAGAATAATTGTTTTATCTACTCCAGCCGTAGCGCGCATATTACAATATTATTTGGCTACAATAGATTTATACCAGTGGTTTTCCTTCAATACGTGAGCGACCCAGGACTCTAAAGTAAAGGAAAGCATTATCGTTTGTTTAGCAGTTTGTATGCATTCAATAAAAATAAAGTACAGGTCTGGGTCGCACGTACTATATATGTATATAATATACTGTGAGCATCAAAAATAAGTTAACAGTCATTTTTGTTATCTTTAAGTTATATTTTTAAATATAGTAGATATTACTTTTTAAAACTAACTATGCATAATAAGTCTTTAGTTTATTTATAATACAAAATAGTCATATTTTTATCAAAATTAAACTGAAACAAAAATTTCTTAGAATAAAAACCAAAATAACTGTCATTTTCACGCATGAAAAAAAAGTTAACAAAAGAGTTGGCAGCACTTTAGTCATTAATCTATTCTTGTTGTATGAGTCTAAAGTGAAGGGAGTTTATTTAGAGTTCAAAGAAATAAGTGTTTTTACCAATTTTTTTTACCATGCCTAAACAAACATCGTTGGATACTCGGAAAATTATACATTTCTCGACCAGGTAGGCCAAAGCGATTTAGTAGTGCAGAAAAAAAACTCATTGACAACAAAGTAAAAAAAATCCTACTGCAAGTGCAGTAAAGCTTTCTAAGGAGGTCGCACATATCTCTGGAAAAGCCGTAAGTGCCAACACAATAAGAAGAGCATTACATGAAAATGGTATTCATGGTCGAGTACCTCGAAAGAAACCATATATTTCAAAAATTAATAAAAAACAAAAACGACAGTATTTTGACAAAAAATATGAAAAGAAGGAGTTTTCTTTCTGGAAAACGTGCTTTTTTCAGATGATAGTACCTATATTTGAAGTTTTTGGATCAAAAAACTCACCAAAAATATGGAGAAAAAAAAAAAAATCAGGAGTTCGAAGAAAAAACATCACAAGGACAATAAAGCATGGTGGAGGTTCGGTTATGGTCTGGGGATGAATGGCAGCATCGGGTGTTGGGAATCTGGTTTTTATAGAAAGTACCATGAGCAAAACAGATTGTCTCAACATTCTAAAAAACAATTTGCAGCAAAGCTTTACGAAATTGACCTTAACCCAATTGAACATTTGTGGCAACATCTTGATAGACAAATTCGGAGTCGGGAGGATACCAGCAAAGAAAACTTGAAATCTGTCATTTTGGATGAATGGAAAAAAATATCACCAGATGTAACCAGAAACCTGGTCGAATCTATGCCAAGAAGATTAGCCGCTGTTATAAAAGCAAAAGCAAAGAATACCAAATACTAAATTACATTATATACTTTGAAAATGCACTGAATGATACGGAAGAACAGACAAGGGAGTTGGTAAGACGTCCCATAGTTGTACCGCATAATGGAATCAATGATGAAATTGCCCCAATAGCTGAAAGGAGAGAACTGCAAACAAATTTTCTGTGGCAGCAAATTTCCAATCGCATGACACCAGGTGTTCAGCGTGTTGTTGAGTTTGCCAAACGTGTACCTGACTTCTGTGATTTTATATAAGATGATTAATTGATTCTAATCAAATTGGGATTCTTTGAAGTGTGGATAATGCAGACGGCCCGCATGATAAATGATTCAGCATTCACGTTTGACGATGTAGTATACATGACGCGTCAACAAATGGAACATCTCTATGATGAATACTTCATCGTATCAATGGTTAACTTCGCCAACACTCTAAACGCATACAATCTTAGCGACACCGAAGTTGGTCTCTTCTCTGTTATGGTTTTGCTGGCACCCGACCGAACAGGCATTACCGAACGCAAACTAGTTGTCCAAACCCGTAAATTCATCACTGAGGCACTACGTGTGCAAATCCATCGCTCTAGAGCCGAAGCTAAGATCCCCGAATTGAGTTCACTTGGCGCTCGGCACTTCTCTCACTTAGACTGGCTGCGGATCAATTGGACAAAGCTTCGGCTTCCGCCATTATTCGCTGAAATCTTTGACATTCCCAAGACGGACGAAGAACCACCAGCCACCACACCTTCATCGTAGAATTGGCGGCAGATGATGATAACGCCTTGCGGAATGCGGTTTAATTCTCAAATGTTACTCTTTTAAATGCATACAATTTTAGTTTACTATACCGAATTCTAAGAACATAGTGTTTGAAAAAAAAGAAACTACTATAATGACTGTGAATACTCCTTTATTTTTTTTTTTTTTCTTCTGCTAAGTAATAAGAATTTTATAAATACATATTTAGTTAGCAAATACAAAACATCACAATACAGACTCGTAAAAAATGCAATATTTTCCAATTATTGGACTGTTGTTTCTAACTTGTTTCTAAAAAAAAAAATTAAAAATAAAATAAAATAAATAAAAATAAAATGTTAACTTTTTTTGACGCATGAAATTTGCGGTTATTTTGGTTTCTGTTCTATTAATGTTTTTTACTGTTTATTTTTGATTATGTATTCATTGTTTTTCTTTATAAATTAAATGTACATTAATTCTGTACTAAAAACCCACTACCCCAATCTTTCTTTCTCTCTCTCTTAATTTCTACAAACGCCAGTGCCCTGAAATAATTTAATGGTATTCATATCCTATTTGGCGCGCGCAAATTATAAAAAAAAAAAAAAAAAACAATGGACTTCTCCTGGTGAATCGCAGCCGAAGAAGGCTAAGGCGAGTTTGTCAACAAACAAGGACATGGCAGCCGTTTTTTGGGATGCGCGCGGTGTTATTCACATCGATTACCTTGAAAAGAGTAAAACGATCACCGGCGCATATTACGCAGAGCTGCTGGATCAATTCCAAGCCAATTTGAAGTGAAAACGGCCGCATTTAGAGAAGAAAAAAGTTATTTTTCACCAGGAGAACGCGCCGGCGAACAAGTCCGTAGTCGCAATGGCAAAATTGCATGAGTTAAGCTACGAACTCCTCCCTCATCCAACATATTCCCCAGATTTAGTCCCCTGCGACTATTTCTTGTTTCCAAACATGAAGATATGGCTCGGAGGTAAGTAATTTGGGTCGAATGAAGAGGTCATCGCTGAAACAAACGCTTATTTTGAGGGGCTCGAGAAATCGTATTATTTGGAGGGCATCAACAAATTTGAGAAACGTTGGATGAAGTGTATAGAGCTAAAAGGAGACTATGTTGAAAAATAAAATGTTTTTATACCGAAAAGAGTGTTCCTTATTTCATTTTTCAGGGATTTATTGACCCACCCTCGTATTGTGCTTAAGTGCCTGAATCGTTTCTGGATTGTTAGGCCAGCCAACATCAATAAAAACGGCTGCTTAAACGATTATTGAAGTTATTACGAAAGATCGATTGCTGGTCAGCTTGTATGGCATGTAGCGCACGCCATTTTGCTGGAACCAGAAATCGTCGAAGTTAATTTCTCAGTTTTTGGTCATAAAAAAAATATGGATTATCATGCCTCTGTAGCGTTCTCTGTTGACTGTAACGTTGTTGCCATCGTCATCTTCGAAGTAAAATGCTTCATTAATACTGCAATTCATTGATTCAAGATGCGAGGTCATTGATGAAAATACTCTGTATCCGTCTCGACCGAAATGGTTAGCAATAAACAGGCAACATCAGCAGTTTCGATAGAGGTGGATACGAAGGAATGCGAATTTGACCAGGCACTACAACCTCCAAACACTCAGATGGATCTAAGGATGGACAGCATAGTAGCATATAGTATCTGTTGGACCTGGTTCTATACAGTGGACTTGATAACCCATCCGTTGGGTGATTGCAGCATCCATAACCATAATCCACCAATCCATAACGCCTTCTGTCGGCTTTCTTCTCCGGATTTTAAAAAAAACGGGGAAGACATTGTCTTGGTCCAAGGAACCTGAGTCATCAACGATTTGGTGTGTGGACTCACGATTCAAATTATAAACACACTACGAGGAGTGGGGACGTACCGACATGAACGAAAGAGGTGAGCAACTTTTTGAATAGATATCAAGTACTAACGTCGTCCTCTGTAACTCAGGCTGCGTACTCACCTTTGCTACTATCAATAGTACTTCGTAAAGATTGCAGACGACGCTTTAATCAAGCCAAGCATTCTCGTGAAGCTCAAGAAGCCCAGCGGAAATCTTGGAAGGCAAAAAAAGAAATTTCTGAGGCATCCAGGCTCAGAAATGATCTGTTGATCTACTGAAGGATACCCACTTGCCTAGCTTTTGCAAAGCCATCTCGGGTCCGAAAGAAACTCCAGTAAGATCAATGCTAATCAACTCAACTAATCTTCTTGTTAAGAGTAAAATTTATTGGGCAATATGTAGGTTCAACCTATTTAAGCCAGTAGGACTGGATGGCATTATGCCCGCCGGTAGACCTAATCCTTTCTTGGTTAACTGTTATTTCCAAATTGGTGCACATCCCTAAGCTATGGACGGAAGTCAATGAGATTTTTATATCAAAGGCAGGTAAAATCTCGCACGTTAATCGTAAGAATCTCAGACCAATAAAGTTATCGTAATTTTTTCTGAAAACCCTAGAGAAACTGATAGATACCCATATTCGCTGCAGTATCAATCCGATTCTACTGTTAACCTCCCAATATACGTATAGTAAAGGAAAATCGGTGGATCGGTGGAAACAGCCCTGCATAAATAAATAATTCCAAAGAATAACTTTGGTGACATTCATCGATATCGAGAGAGCTTTTAACATGTCGAAACAGGGGCAATTACGCGTGCACTGACGAGCCTTGGAATTGTGGTACCGATTGGTATTGATAAGCCCGTTACTTTCAAACAGGACTATGAACTCGAAGCTGGACGACGCTGTAGATTGAAGGTTCGTCAGTAGGGGTTGTAAGGTTATTACCTATATGGATGATGTTGCTATAGCTGTCTCAGGTAAACACCTCAAAACGCCTACAAAATGTTATCTCTAAGCTCTCCAAATGGACTAAAGACTGCGGTCTTAAAGTTTACCCTAAAAAGAATGAATGATGTACAAAATTCCTGACTTTGACCCCCGAAATTATGTGGTACCAGCCTGGAACTAACAGATAAAGCCAAATATTTGGGTCTAATTTTAGACAAGGAACTTAGGTGGAAGCTCAACATTGCGAGTAAAGAAAGCCACTACAGCCCTATACTGCTGTAAGAAAGCAATAGGTAGTAAGGAGGGACTACAGCATTGAATTACATACTGGCTCTATGTATCCAATCCATTATTAGTCCAATACTGACGTAATAGTCTGGTGGACAGCGTTGGATGAAGCCATCTATAGCAACTATTTTGCGATAGATGGTATTAGCGGATCTTTCAGATTTAGGGCCGCTGTTGGACTGCTAACAGCGGCTCTAGACGTATTGTTCCCCATGCTTTCTTTAGAAATCCATAGCAAACAGGTGGCAGCTAGTGCAGCCACTTAAAGTAAATCCATATCTCAGTGGTACAGTCTGCGTACCGGACATTCCACTATTCTCAATGATTTAGTATTCCTTCCGCAGGACACCGACTACACCCTACCACAACTCCCCGGGCAGTACCGGAATTATCCAGATTAATGCCAAATATTGGAGGACACAGCAAATCAATTATAAAACTGCTATCAATGGTGAATAAGTCGATACTTACATACATATGTACGCGTCACCTATATGGGCACCAGCGATGGATGTAAAATCTTACATGAGACGCATAAACTCGGCACACAGAATCGCATTGCTAAGAGTCTTCTTCTTCTTCTTACGGCGAAGTTATGATCCGGAGTAGAAGGATCACCACCTTCCCACTTTACTGCATCCCTACTGGTCCGCTTTAGGGGTTTGCCGGTTTGATCTCAGAAAGTACCGGCAGGCTTCCCGGTTTCGGATCACTTCGTCACTGAGGCCAATCAAATGCTGGTGTTTTTGCATTTGTGTGATCCAGTTATTTTTTGGTCTGCCTTTTTTGAGCGATTGCGTTGGAACGTTGATTGATATTGCCTTTTTGAAGGGGTTCGAAGGATCTCTCCTTTGAACATGACAATACCAACTGAGCCGGTCGTATTTTATCTTGCTTGTGATAGGTTCTTTTACATCAAGGCTTCCTCGAATTTTTGAAATTCTTATTCTATCAATCTTGGTTACTCCTGCTGTCATGCGAAGCATCTTCATCTCAGCTGCCGTTAATTTGCCCTCATACTTTTTGTACATTGTCCAGCATTGTGAACCGTATGTGAGCGCCGGACGTACAACTGCGGTGTAGAGCCTTCCTTTAAGCTTAGGGGGGCATTTTTCTACCACAAAAGATAGCGGAGTATTCCCGCCACTTCATCCACCCTACGCTTACGCGATGGTTGATGTCATCATCACAAGTTGCTTCGCTATTAATCATAGATCCCAGATATTTGAACTTTTCACACTTGGGAAGCACTTTTCCATTCAAGTAAATGTCTGGAGTAGGCCGGTGTGGATCAGAGAACGGGCAGCACAGATACTCTGTCTTTTTCGAACTAATACGATACCCATTTCCCTCCAAAACATCCACCCATGCATCAAGTGCTCGTTGCAAGGCCATTTGATCTTCGCTTATGATAGCTCCATCGTCAGCAAAGAATAACTGATGCGCTTTGGGGCCCGTCACTTTTCCTTCAAGCAGATAATCAAGGACTGCAATAAATAGCAAAGGACTGAGGATGCTTCCCTGGTGTACACAGACTTTGATTGGGAACTCTTCGGTGACTCCTGCGGGACATCTTACTCTTGTCCTTGCTCCCTCATACATGTCCATGATCATGCGCACGCAGGTTTCTGGAACTCCTCGTTGTCTTAGCGCCACCCATAAGAGACCTCTTGGTTGTCTATCAAAGGCTTTTTCAAAATCAACCAATACCATATGCAAGTCCTTTAAGGAATCACGATGTTTTTCCATTATGATCCTTATACTTTGGATTGCATCTGTTGTTGATTTACCCGAGACAAACCCGCACTGGTCATCAGATAGCCTTATTATTTTCCGCAGTCGGCCATCTAATACCCGTTCAACGATCTTCATGGTGTGTGACATTAGCTTGACAGAACGGTAGTTATCGCAGTTTCGCGTAACGCCCTTCCCTTTGTGCAAAGGAAGAAGATAGCTTTCCCTCCACTGATTAGGCATTGGATCACCACTCATAAGTTTGGAGATAAGAATCACGAGCCATCTGGACCCGATGTCTCCCATCTTTTTCCAGAACTCAGAGGGTATCTCGTCTGGCCCAACCGCTTTTCTTCTTTTGGAGTATTTGACAGCATTCCTAACTTCTTCGACAGTAATGTCGGATATTTCGTCATGGTTAGGAGCAGCTCTTGGAAACTATACCCGGGAAAACTGTTCGTTCAGAAGTCTTTCACAATACTGTCGCCATCTGTTTAGAAATTTGTCGTCTTCCACAAGAAGCTGGCCTTGAGCATTGTTAATGAACTTTGAGGAACGAATCTCCTAAGCATTTCTTCTTCTCTGGGCGGCTATTTTGAAGATAGTTGCTCCCTTATTCAAGTTGTTTTGTCGAAGCTCCTGGATAGCCTGGTTCCTATCAGACGCCGAAGACTATATTTCCTCCAACTCCCGATAGAGGTCTTCCATACTTTTTGCTTGTAATTGGGCGCACTTCTTCTTCGCGAGACCTTCGCGTTGTTATGCTTCGCTCTTTGAACTGTGTTAGTGGAAGCCATAAGCGTAATCTCAGGCAGAATGCCTATCGACCTAGAAGCCAAAAAGATAGCGGCACAACGTGGTATCGAGCCAGAAGAGAGAGAGAGCTACCAGCAAAGCAATGCAGGTAGAGTGGCAACACAAATGAAATTCTACAACCAAAGGAAGATAGAAGATCTTGCAGTCCTTTTAGGTCTGGGAATTTCTTCGGAAATTGCAAACAGGAGAAGACGAATGGCGAGCGAATCCACTGGTTCCAGCACTTCCAAATGCACGAAAAATCGGAGAGGATCGCCGACCGAGAATGAACAACGATGAAGAGGCAGGGGCCAGCAAAAACGAAGGAATGGACGCAAGTCAAGGGACGTGAAAGGCAGGGAATGAAACCAACCCGTCCCGATGCACTTGTGATAAAGGCGAAAGACGATCTTTCTTACGCAGACATGCTGGGGAGGGTAAAAATACTAAAGGAGCTGGGAGAAAATGTTGACCACGTCCGGAAGACGGCGAAATGAGACTTATTGCTGCAGCTGAGAAAAACAGAAGACGCCCAAACTTAGGACTTTCAGCAAATCTGCAAATCTGGAAAGAAAAGCCGAAATCAGAAGGATGACACATGAGATCACAAACAGGTGAAGGATCTTGATGAAATCGCGACCAAAGAAGAGGTCGTGCTAGGAAGTGGGCATAGCACCAAGCATAAGTTGGCTTGCATTCTAGCTCGCGCTGAACACTTCGCAGAAGCGAACCTGAAGATTATCCAACTAAACCTCAACCACTGCGTGTCAGCTCAAGACCTACTTACACAGATTCAGTGAGCCCTACAAGCAGCTGAACGTGGGTGTATGGACGGCGGACACTTCAGGCAAAGCCGCGATATGGATATGTGGTTGACGAACATTCGAAAAGAAAATGACGACGCGCCAAGCAGGCTTCATGTGAGCCAAGGTAAATAGCATATACTTCTTCAGCTGCTAAACGCCTCCCAGCATCACGAAGGAAGATTTCAGATGAAAAATTGACAACATCACAACCACTCCAAGAGGAAGAAACCGCGTCATCATTGCAGGCGATATCAACGAGTGGACTCTAGAATGGGGGTCACGAACCACAAATGCCAGAGAAAGAATACTCCTGGAGGTGTTCGCATTGTTGCACATACTCGTAGTTCTTGCGAATTCCGGGAACGAACTGAATTTTAGCAAAAACGGAAGGGGATCAATAGTGGGCATCAGCTTTGTGAGCACACGTTTGGCAAGAAATGATGGGTGGAGAGTAAGTACCATGTATACCACAGCAACCACCAGGCAATCAGACCCAGTCCCATTGAAAATAGAGGTGAGCAGAGAAGGCAGCAGCAGAAAAGGGGATACAAAATCTGGACGTTGAAGTACTCCAGCTGATGATGGAAGATGTATACCTTTGTGGATCAGCCGCCGACAATGCGAACTAGCTTACAAGAGGATTGGCAAGACCCTATGATGCATCCATGCAACAGAAAACAGCCAATGCGCAGCGGCCAACATACTTTACAGGTCGAACGATAAGATCGCCAGATTGCGAGCAGAGTACCACAGTGCGCGCCGATTATACCAGTGATCCAGAGAATAAAGCAGCCACGGAAAACTCCACAAGAGATTCATATCCGCCCGGAGAAAACTAAAATCTACAATTAAAGACAGTAAAAAGAGAAGTTCGTCGAAATGTGCAACGAAGCCGACCAAAATCCATGGGGAAAAGTCTACCAAGTGGTTACGATGAAGTTAAAGGGCGGCCGTAAACTCTTGCCTACCTCCACAGTCTTTCTCGGAAATATGGTCGCTGCACTTTTTCCCCAACAACAGAGAATATAGGAACAAACAGAGATGGTAAATACGACGTGGCATTACCAATACCCCTCGTCACCGCAGAAGATACCTGGAAGTCTGCGTAAAAATCAAGGACCGAACAGCGCCAGATGTCGATGGAACCCCCAACATTGCCTAAAAAGCAGCAGTTAATTGGCGCCCGCACACCGTGTCTGAAATATACAACACATGCCTCAAGGTAGCAGTATTTCCCTACCAGTGGAAGAAACAAAGACTGGCGCATCTACCAAAAGGTAATACACCACCCTTATCGTATAGGCCTCTATGCATGTTAGATATCGTAAGGAAAATACTTGAACTCATCATAAGTGACAGATTGAAGATTGTAATCGATGAGACAAGAGGCTTCGCAAATCGCCAGTATAGTTTCCGTAAAGCATGTTCAACGATCGATGCCACAAAGTCATGTATACGGCGAAAAAGGACATCGAAGAAAGACAATGGAAGGGCAGGAGTAAGCAGTACTACGCAATCATCATGCTGGATGTCAAGAACGCAAACTGGAGAAGCATCCTGCGAGCACTTACAACCAAGAGACTTCCAGACTACCTGAAGAAGATAATGATGAACTATTTTAGAGTTAGGATACTACACTACGACATCAACGACGGAACGAGACAGTATAACGCCACAGGCGGTGTTCCCAATGCTCCGTACTAGTATGATGACATCCTCAGACTTAGAATCACGAGGTCTTTGAAAATAATTGGCTTCGCCGACGATATAGCCATCGTTGTAGTAACCGAACTCCTTGAGGAGTTGGAGCATGACTGCAATGAAACTGTCGGAATAGTCTAGGATTGGCTAGTATGCATGGGCCTACAACTCCTAGGCGAGTCATGGAGACTATAAGAGTAACCGTAGGTGACCACGTTGTAATTTCCAAACCAGAATTGAAGTACCTTGGATGTATACGTATACTTTTGGGTTTATGTATAAAAATTAATATACCCTATGGGATAGAGTGAGTATAAAAAGTACATGTACTCGTTTAAGTGTACGGTAGGGAACCCTACCCAAAAGTATTTCCAAAGGCCGAATCTATATATCAGTAGATTTCGACTGACTTTAAAGAGTGGCTAAAAGGTTGTATTTCGAAGGATATCTTCTTCCATTCGTTAACTTTATTATTATTATTATCTTTATTTTGTTATTTTCTTTCTGTCATTCTATCGGAGGATGGTTGGAAAGACGACTCCTATCCTGCCACTTGTCCACAGTAGTATGCATTGCAAAGTTTTGTTCGTTCTGGGATTTCGGGATCAGGTTGTGGAGTTGTCCTTTCTTTTTTTTTTTCCTGAATTGATGTCCTTTTTGTTTAGAAATTTTTGTAAGTTTCTTTTGGTCAATAGTGTGGATTAGCGTTAGGCTAGATAGGATGCCAAAGTTGTCAAACATATCACAGCGGTGAAAATTTTGTGTCCTTTTTATTTTGCTCCTTTTCCAGTGTAGGTGTGGGAAAGCCGGACTATTGGTAACGCCTAAAAGATGTTTGGAGTTTTTGTGAACTGTGGCATATTTTTAAAACTTTTTGGTGTCTTGGGTGGAAACAAATAGTTTCCGCACCCCTAAGTTGTTTTCTTGTTGTATGAATTTTTAAAGGAATGTGAGAAGATTCTCGTCATAAGGTTCAACGTAAAAAGCAAACCGTCTGAACAATGCTTTGGTTACTAAATATTCATGGAATGTTTTTTTGGGATGAAATATCGAAATCGTGCTGTGTATTGGCACACGCATGGGTATCGCAATAGGGAATAAAGTTGAAACGTCGTAAAATTGTAGGATGTTAAGCATTTAAATGTTGACTGGGTGGCAATAGGGTAGGAGTTACATACATACATACATACCTAAGCAAAATTATTCAGGGTTTGAATATGGTTCTTTTTCTTTTCATAATTTTTTTCAATCAAAAACTATAAAAGTTATATTATTGGCAAAAGCTTTCTTGAGATTTTTTAAAAGGCCACCAAAAATACCTCTACCAAATCATACCACTCCATTTCTAGAGAGATTTAGGAACCCGTATCTCACCTGCCGCTTTTTCATTATTAGTTCTAAAGACCTACAACTGCTGACAAAAAACTGGCTTGATAACTATAAAAAAAATACATGAATGTACCTCTTATATTTATGATAAATAAACTGACCCGGCGAACTTCGTTCCGCCTAAAATTGATTAAATTATAAATGTCCCTCTCGAAAATCGAGCCTCTCTATTGAAAGAATGAAGCTCTTTTAAAATTAAATTGAATTCAATGCATTTTATTTACACGGAAATGGATTTCACACATTTCAGGACACTGCAACGCTTTATGATAAGCAGCGTTGATTATTTTGTTGTCCGGTGCGTAAACAAACAATGCAACGGCTTTCCGACACGCGAACACTCCACGTACAATTGTCCGTGCGAAAAGCAAGGAAATTCGAGACTAAAGCCACACACTTGCAACGATTGGCCTTGCGATTTGTTGATTGTCATGGTGAATGCGAGTCGAACGGAAAACTGAATGCGCTTAAACCCGAACGGCAAGACGGTCGGCAACATCGGAATTTTTGGAATGAGAACTTCCTCGCCTTTGAACTTGCCTTTGATTATGGTGGCTTGGTTGACGTTGTTCATGAGTTTCTTAACCGTCAACCTAATCCCATTGCACAGTTTCGGTTGGTTCAGATTGCGCAGCATTATGATGACAGAGCCGACTTTGAGTTGTAAATTGTGCGATGATAGACCGGGCACATCCAACGAATTCAAAAATTCAATTGGATAGTTTGTTGCCTCGTCATCATTGGTTACGTGATCAACCGCTTTGAACGAATACAGTATGGCTGCGATTTGATTTTGGATAATGAAATTCAAATCTTTGACGCCCTTATTCTTCACAGCTAATATCGCGCGATGTCGATGTTCCACCAGGCGCATCCAGTAAGAATATGCCGCGGTTTCCGTCGTCAACCGCCTGCATCAATGTGACGTACACGTTCTTTTGCTGTGGGGATTCAGCAGTGGTACATTTGTGCGAATGTCAGAGCGTCTCGATCGAAATCTCGCTCATGCTGCAACTCTCTTAATTTAATTAACAGACTGCCGCACATGAGCAAACACATGTTTTCGTTGTGAATCTCATCGTTGTCATTCGATGTCATTCTTCGAACTCGATGTAAAATATCGTCACCCATGTCGTCCTTGTATTTGACTCACAAATTGAGTGCGTTTGATGGAAACTCGTCTCGTATTTTTATTGCGAGCTCCAATGTTTGATCGTCTTATCGGCGGCATTATTACACTAACACAGAAAAGTGCTGAATAAAAAATGTCACAACCGTCAATCAATTACATTAGACACGAAAATTCAACACCAATCCATTGAATTTCACTTGGTCACTGAGTTAATACCTTTATTCACTTCGTTGATCACATAACAAAATACTTTCGCCGATTTAAAAGTGAAAAAACAACAATAATTTGCGCACTATATCGAGACACAACTGCTTCGTATCAATTGTCAATGTGGAAAGATCGAATATACTACTCAGCTGTCAACCGTGAGTCTGAGAGCATAATGCCATCTGTTGGTGATCCCATTTTCGTGAGGGACAAAATTAGCCGATTGTCAATTCCATAGTGTTTGTCATTCCTTAGAATCAATATTTTCTCCTTCCCATACAAAATAGAATTTTCAGATATCGCCACCATCCACCCCTGAAAGAATGCTATTTTGGGTTTTCACGATTTTCCGACTTCAAAGATTTTCTGTAACAAAAAATCTATCATGCATATTTTTTGGAGGGCGAACGCTGACTTCTTTTTACGATTATTGAAGATCGAAACTATTCTTTATTGTTTGTCAGCCTTTTTCTTAAAATTGTTTTATTGGGGGATTTTGGAGGCATAATACCCCTACATGTGGCTTATCAAATTAAAGCTGAACTTCAATGAAGTTCAACAATATGTAATGTCCTATTGTCGTATCGGGTACTATTAATGTGAAGCATTTTAATAGAATCTTACCCCAAGGATGATTCGAAGGATGATGGTACTAGTAACGTGACGGTCTACGTCTACGAGCCAAATTTAATTAACATCCATTCAGGAGTTTTTGAGTGGTCTAACGAGAAATCAAATTAGAATACATTTAAAACGGGAGTCGGACAGAATCCCGAAAAACATAATCCCGAAAACCCAAAATCCAGAAAACCCAAAGTCCCGAAAACCCAAAATTTTGAAAATCCACAATCCCGAAAGGCCAAATTCCCGAAAATGAAAGTGAACACCTCGCACTCACTCCAAATCCTACAGTGACCCCAAGCAGGGGGGTTGCAGGGGGGCAGCATGCCCCCCGCATACATATTCTACTGTTTATGCATTGTGGATATAATATATATGTATGTATATATTTGAACATTTGACAAATTTTTAATTTTATATAATTTTTCGGGATTTAGTTTTCGGGATTTTGGCCTTTCAGGATTTTGGATTTTCAAGATTTTGGTTTTTCGGGATTTTGGATTTTCGGATTTCAGTTTTCGGGATTTTGACCTGAACCCATTTAAAACAACGCCACGGAACAGTAACCGCGCAAAACCCGACAGGCATTGATAAATTTTTTATAATATTGTAGCATAATAATAACTACGCTCCTATGTCTATGCAGCAAATTCCGAAGTGACTTTCCATTCTGGCAGAATTTTGGTTCAAACTGTCCTTTTATTCGAGGTTCGTGTTTGGGACGAAGTCTCCACAGCTCATGTCAACGAAAGAGACGAATAATATCAGGGATAAAAGGGAATTATAACTGCAAGAATTATTTCTCTTGTTCCAGTGGTGGAAGAATTTGCTAGAAGTTTCTGGCTATCAGAAACTTCTGCTATATAAGGACAGATGGCGATCAAAAAAAGACACAGTTGGTTTAGAACCGTGGCGAAGAGATTGGAAAAGTGATAATGGGCGAAGTTGTAATTTGGTGATAAATTGAAAGTTGAGAGTGAACACGAAAAAGTAATTAGTTTGGATTTGTGAATTAAGTAATTGAAAGGAGATAAAGTGATTTGAGAGGAAAGAGACCTTGTAAGAAAAGAATTTGCGAAGAATAGTATAGTGTGAACTTGAATTGTTCTATAGACTAGAAAATAAAGAAATAAATTTCACAGAATATCGTTTTATCTACTCGAGCCGTAGCTTGCATATTACAATATTTTATGTCTAGTATGCGTTAAGTAAATTCGTCAATTATAGACAAACATTTCAATTATAATGTAACAATATTTACTTGTAAAATAAGCACTATCCATCTCTGGCGTAGGTAATTCAAAATATCTTCGGCCTTTAATAAAAAAAGGAAGTGATTGTCGTTAAAAAAATATGCATAAGTGTTTTTGTTGGTTGTAGTATTTACAAGGTAAATAAAATAAAAACAGAACTTTTATAGTGATAATCAGTCATATACCTGTCTGTTTGTTTGTCTATTTGTAGTTTTGAACTGTTTAACGTAGAAAATTTTAAGTTGGACTACAGATGAGTTCTGCTAACCCACAGATAGCTCTAGAGTACAATTCTAGATGCCATTTGACACCTTTTCATATGAGAATCGGTTTAGACATCACTGTGAATAGGTTTGAAGGAGCAAAAACTCATTTTTTATGGAAAAACGCCCCAAAAAGAGGGAGTGGCTATATATAATGTATGGACGAAATGTAAAGCAAAGCACCGTCTATATATCTATATGTATATAAAAATATGTATCTATATATATATATTCATTATATTACCTAAAAAATATTTTTCAGTTTCCAGCAAAAATATAGAGAAAAACGATGTTTTTTTGAAATGTGGGGGTGTCTGTTTGCAGATTTTAACAATTTTTACACTTGTACGGCTTGGAATTCTAGAAGGCTTATATAACAAATTAAAAGTCCCCAGCTTAAAATTTAAGGCTCAAAAAGTGATGACATACGGACGGACGGATGGACAGACTGATCACAAATATATATGCTTTTGGGGGTCGATCGTTATTATTTCTCTGTGTTACAAACTATGTATCCAACTTAATATACCCTGGATATAGTATAAAAATCTACAGCAATGAGCCATTTGCTCAGCACAGTATAATAACAACTGTAACAATATCAGTTTATCATTATTTTTTGTGATTTTATTTGTCAAAATTGGTTCGGACTCTTTGCACATGAAATACATGTTTGACTATTCGAAGAATATGAGAAGTTGTGAATTTCCTTTCACCTTTCTCATACTGCTAATTGAAGAATTACCAAACATATTGGTTTCTAGGTCCGTTGTGGTAAGTAAGCAAGGTGCTCCTGATAGTATTTGGCTTGTTAATTTTGTCTTTTATACATTTTAAGATATGAGTCCTCAAAAATCCTCTAAAATTGTGTTTCTAATTCAAGAACCACTTTGGTTTGTGGTATATAGACAGTTTTGTATGAAAATCGAGAGATTTCATTATTGCATCTGTTCTAACAATTTTACAACGCCACGCTCACTTTAACCCTTAGATGCACGATATTTCCAAATTTGGATTAAAATTTATCCTGACTAAGTATTGGCTCTAGAAACACTTCCTCATCAATAATATCAATAATTTTTAGTTTTGTCAAATTGCATGTTAATAATTTGCTGAAATATAGTTTATGCCAATTATGGCACATCATGCATTTAGCCATAAAAAAATTGAAACTAGAACCCAGTTGATTTACAAAAGTTGTAATATTCTTAATAACTCAAATTTAATTAAAAAAAAAAATATTTTTTTTGATAGCTAACTATACAAAATAACCACATTAGACGATGTTCGCTCAACTGATTTTCACTAATAAAAAGATATCTTTGAACAAGAGTTACGCATATGTCAATTTTTGCACATATAATGCGTCCATGGAATGTGCCTGATATGGCACGTTATGCATTTGTACCGACATAATGTCTCCAAGCTAAAATATTGTAGCATAATAATAACTACGCGCCTATGTCTATGCAGCAAATTCCGAAGTGACTTTCCATTCTGGCAGAATTTTGGTTCAAACTGTCCTTTCATTCGAGGTTCGTGTTTGGGACGAAGTCTCCACAGCTCATGTCAACGAAAGAGACGAATAATATCAGGGATAAAAGGGAATTATAACTGCAAGAATTATTTCTCTTGTTCCAGTGGTCGAAGAATTTGCTAGAAGTTTCTGGCTATCAGAAACTTCTGCTATATAAGGACAGATGGCGATCAAAAAAAGACACAGTTGGTTTAGAACCGTGGCGAAGAGATTGGAAAAGTGATAATGGGCGAAGTTGTAATTTGGTGATAAATTGAAAGTTGAGAGTGAACACGAAAAAGTAATTAGTTTGGATTTGTGAATTAAGTAATTGAAAGGAGATAAAGTGATTTGAGAGGAAAGAGACCTTGTAAGAAAAGAATTTGCGAAGAATAGTATAGTGTGAACTTGAATTGTTCTATAGACTAGAAAATAAAGAAATAAATTTCACAGAATATCGTTTTATCTACTCGAGCCGTAGCTTGCATATTACATTGGTGTCAGAAGCGGGATAAAACTTATTCTGTGAATAACTATTTCCGTGGTGTGAAATTGCACAAGCAAAAAAAAAAAAAAAAAACGATTTCTGTGTTGAGTTAATTAGTTGCGCAAAATGGGTCGCAAATTGGGAAAACTAACTATAACTCAACTAAAGGCAGAACTCAGTAAGCGGAACCTCGACACAACTGGGGGAAAAGATGCCCTACTGATTCGTCTGGAAGAAGCAGTAACGCAGGAAGGTGAAAATCCGCATGACATAGAGTTTGACGTGGAAGAGGAACCAGCAAGTACAGCAGCCGACCCGGGTATAACAAGTCTGCTCCTGCAACTTAAGTTAGTCATGGACGAACAAAAGAAAGCAATAGAAGATCAAAGGAATTCTCTAGAACTTAAGCTGGACGAACAAAAGAAAGCGATGGACGAACAAAAGAAAGCAATGGGCGACCAGAGGAATTCTCTAGAACTTAAGCTGGACGAACAAAAGAAAGCGATGGACGAACAAAAGAAAGCGATGGACGAACAAAAGAATTCTCTAGATGCTCTGGAAAGTAAACTTGATGAGCAAAACAAGAACTTGGAATCCAAATTCGAAGTGATCGAAGAGAAAATCGAGAAGGTCGAGACGCAACTCGAAAAAGTCGAAACTAGATTCGATGAAAATTTTGAGAAACATGAAACTCAGTTCGGGAAGATAGAGACTCAGTTTGAAAAAGTGGATACGCAATTCGAGATAGTAGGAAAGCAAGTCGAAAATCTTGCTAAGGAGCTCAGCAACGTGAAGAGACAGAAAGCACGGGAATATTCCACTGACGGACTGAGAAGAAAGGAGATGCAGCCTCCTATCTTCGATGGTCAAACATCATGGCCAATTTATAAGAGGCAATTCGAAGCGGCCGCAATGACCAATAGCTGGGACGATGAAGAAAAGTCTATTGCACTCACGCTTGCACTGAGGGGTCCAGCTGCGGAGCTCTTGCAGACCATCCCGGAAGATAAACAGCAGAACTACGACTCTCTGGTTCAGGCTATCGAGATGCGGTTTGGGGATGAACACATGCAGCAGGTGTACAGGGTTCAGCTGCGTAGTCGAGTCCAGAAAAGGGGGGAAACGCTCCAACAGTTGCAAGCGGATATAGAGCGACTAGCCCATCTTTCATACCCTAAAGCCGGTGAGGAGCTTATCAACGAAATGGCGGTGGAAGCTTTTATTCAGGCCATAGAGGACAGACAACTGCAAATGGCTGTAAGGATGGCTGAAAAGCGAACACTCCCCGAGGCATTGGCATTCGCTTTGTCAATGAAGGCTGCGGACCAAGCATACCAGGGAATACACCGTGTCAGGGAAATGTCCGTCGTGGAATGCTCATGCCAGAGAACAGCCGTCATGGATGAAGACAGAGCTCGCGGAAGTCAAATCCGTTGCTGGAATTGCAACCAAACCGGACACCTACAACGGCAGTGCAGAAGTGCACCTAGACGAGGAAATTGTCCACATTGCGGAAGTAGGAGAAGCAGAGAGGAAGCATCCTGTCGGTCAGACTTCCCAAAACCAGCAGTCGGGAGATGCGTAAGGACCAACTTCGCGGGGCAGAAGTTGGTTACTGGAATCGAGGCCCCCAGGACCACCATTCAAGTTTCGCAAACCAAACGGGGTAACAAGAGCCTGACAGTGGAGGCACTAATCAACGAGAAGAAGTGCGTAGCCACCATCGACACAGGTGCCACTGCCTCCATTGTAAGAAGAGATATCGTCAAAAGCTCCTGGCTGCACAACACCAACAGCTACTGCCTGAAGACTGCAACAGGGGAAATGGCGAAGGTATTTGGAGAAGTTCGTCTTACGATTACTCTGGCAGGACTGACGTTCTCCCATGCGTTTCTGGTGGCAGATATATGCGACGAGTGCATCATCGGAGTAGACTTCATGAAAGCAAATGAAGTAATCTTGGACATCGGGATGCAAGTACTGAGGTATAGAAATGTGGAGATTCCGATGGTGTACGGAAATGAGAATGCCGTAACTCTCAGGACAGTCATCAGCAAAGACGAAGTTTTGCCGCCGTCTTCAGAGACAATCATTTGGACGAAGCTGGAAGGTGATCTTGGGAGCCACCGATTCTACATAGTAGAACCAGACCCAGAGAAGAATTCTCAAGACTACATCGTGGGAAAGACGTTAGTCGAACCAAAGAACACCATGGTTCCAGTGAGAGTTTTGAACGCAAGACCACACACTGTCAAACTAAGACGAGGGGAGGTGACTGGAAAATGCACGCCGATTACCGCCGTCGCAACAATATCTGAACGTGATGCTCCAAAACCTCTCCCATCACCTTGGACAGCGGAAGCGAGAGAGACGATTCTCCAGTCCAGTGAGCTGAATCAGGAGCAGCGAACTATGGCAGAGAATCTTATCAATGAGTACGCTGATGTATTTGCCTCACAGGACGGAGAATACGGCCGAACACACCTGGTACAACATCGAATATACACTGGTGATACTAGACCAATTCGTCAGCCTGCTAGGCGCCTTCCATTGGCAAAGCAGACAGAAGTTGCAGAGATGGTGTCGGCAATGGAGAAAGAAGGTCTGATTGAAAGTTCCAAAAGTCCGTGGGCATCACCGGTTGTACTGGTTAAGAAGAAAGATGGCAGCACGCGGTTCTGCGTAGACTATCGGCAGCTCAATTACGTCACCAAGAAAGACAGCTACCCTCTGCCACGGATTGACGACACGCTAGACACACTATCAGGAGCCCGATGGTTTTCCACTCTCGACTTGAAGAGTGGCTACTGGCAGGTACAGATCCATCCAGAAGACCGGGAGAAAACCGCCTTAACCGCAGGAAATGGGCTATGGCAATTCACGGTAATGCCATTCGGGCTGTGCAATGCTCCGGCGACTTTCGAGCGATTGATGGAATGTGTCCTACAAGGGTTAACATGGAAAACCTGTTTGGTATACTTGGATGATGTCATCGTCGTAGGAAAAACGTTTGCGCAACACCGAGACAATCTAAGGGATGTGTTTCAAAGGCTTCGAAGCGCCCACCTGAAGCTCAACCCCAAGAAGTGCGCCCTGTTTAGAGCTGAAGTCAAGTACCTGGGACACATAATTTCAGCGAAAGGAGTGAGAACCGATCCAGAGAAGGTCGAAGCGGTGAAAAACTGGTCAGTCCCCAAGGTTAAACACCAACTAAGGAGCTTCCTGGGCCTAGCCACCTACTACAGACGGTTCGTGAAGGATTTTGCCGGGATCGCAAAGAACCTGCACCAGTTGACGGAAAAGGGAAAACAATTCAAATGGTCAATTGGGTGCGAGAAGAGCTTCAAGGCACTTAAACAACGGCTATGCCATGCCCCGATACTGGCTTACCCCACTCCCGGGGAAACGTTCGTTGTGGATGCAGATGCTAGTAATGTCGGGGTAGGAGCCGTACTCTCCCAGGTGCATGACGGCCAAGAGAAGGTGGTTGCGTACTTCAGCAAGGTGCTCTCTAAGCCAGAAAGGAACTACTGCGTGACAAGGCGGGAACTTCTAGCTTTGATCTTGGCTACGAAGCATTTTCACAAATACCTCTACGGGAGGAAGTTCGTTCTTCGCACAGACCATGCAGCCTTAAAATGGCTATTACAGTTCAAGAGTCCTGAGGGTCAGGTCGCAAGATGGATCGAAAGGCTGCAAATCTACGACTACGAAATACAGCATCGTAAAGGAAAACTCCACTCTAATGCGGATGCACTGTCCCGGAGACCATGCAGAACGGATTGTAAACATTGTGCGCGTCAGGAAGAACGGGAGCTGGTTTCCATCCAAAGAATGAGAGCCGAACCTATCGCCGGCTGGAGCGTAGATGAGATCCGGAACGCTCAGAAGGAAGACCCGGATATCGAGCCGATTCTGGCCTGGAAGGAGAACATGGAGAAACCGGATCATCAGGACATCTCTCACAGAAGCCCGACCTTAAAGGCATATTTTGCGCAGTGGGACTCCCTCCATGTCCAAGAAGGTGTTCTGAGAAGAAAATGGGAATCCTCCGACGGAAAGTCGTTTGTAATGCAGCTTGTCGTACCGCGGACGAGGGTCAAGGAGGTGTTACAGGAAATGCATGGCGGGGCGTCCGGAGGCCACTTGGGAGTGAATAAGACGTTAGAAAAGGTACGAGAACGTTTTTATTGGTTAAAAGCGAAGGAAGATATCGAAGACTGGTGCAGAAAATGCGACGTGTGTGCAGCTAGCAAGGGTCCGAGAATCAAAACTCGAGGTAAGATGCACCAATACAACGTGGGAGCACCTTTCGAACGAATCGCCATTGACATCGCAGGGCCCTTTCCGGAAACCGACAATGGTAATCGGTATATACTCGTAGTGATGGACTACTTCAGTAAGTGGCCGGAAGCGTTTCCGATCCCTAACCAGGAAAGCAGAACCGTGGCGGAGCAGATCGTCTACAATTGGGTTAGCAGATTCGGTGTGCCCTTGGAATTGCATTCTGACCAAGGGCGGAACTTCGAGTCAAGAATCTTCCAAGAGATGTGTCAACTACTCGGAATCAAAAAGACAAGGACAACCCCGCTTCATCCACAGTCGGACGGTATGGTGGAGCGTTTCAATAGGACTTTGGACGAACATCTCTCGAAGGTCGTAGGTGACTACCAACGGGATTGGGACCGGCAGATTCCCTTGTTTTTGATGGCCTATAGAAGTGCCGTGCATAGCACTACTCGACATACGCCGTTCGAAATCTTATTTGGTGGAATAGCTCGTTTACCCAGTGAGGTGAAATTTGGATCTCCTACCAATGAGCCCAGAAATGAAGAAGAGTACGTGGCGGACCTTAGGGAAAGGCTTAGGGACATACACCAAAGGACCAGAAGCCAGATTAAGATGACGAGCGACCGCATGAAGACCAGGTATGATGCCAAGGATTCCAGGAAGGAGATCTGGTGTGGCTGTATAATCCCCATCGCCAAAAGGGGAAATCACCTAAGTTACAGCGGAACTGGGAAGGTCCCTACAGAATAGTAACCCGCATCAACGATGTTGTCTACCGCATCCAGCGAGGACCAAGGGCCAAAATGAAAGTGGTTCATGTGGACCGACTGAGTCGATACAATGGCCGAAATGAGGATGCACTTGTTCGGGACGAACACGTCTAAGAGGGGGGCAGTGTAGCATAATAATAACTACGCGCCTATGTCTATGCAGCAAATTCCGAAGTGACTTTCCATTCTGGCAGAATTTTGGTTCAAACTGTCCTTCATTCGAGGTTCGTGTCGGGGACGAAGTCTCCACAGCTCATGTCAACGAAAGAGACGAATAATATTAGGGATAAAAGGGAATTATAACTGCAAGAATTATTTCTCTTGTTCCAGTGGTCGAAGAATTTGCTAGAAGTTTCTGGCTATCAGAAACTTCTGCTATATAAGGACAGATGGCGATCAAAAAAGACACAGTTGGTTTAGAACCGTGGCGAAGAGATTGGAAAAGTGATAATGGGCGAAGTTGTAATTTGGTGATAAATTGAAAGTTGAGAGTGAACAAGAAGGAGTAATTAGTTTGGATTTGTGAATTAAGTAATTGAAAGGAGATAAAGTGATTTGAGAGGAAAGAGACCTTGTAAGAAAAGAATTGCGAAGAATAGTATAGTGTGAACTTGAATTGTTCTATAGACTAGAAAATAAAGAAATAAATTTCACAGAATATCGTTTTATCTACTCGAGCCGTAGCCTGCATATTACAATATTGATCGGAAATCGGTTTGTGTCACATATGGAACATTATGCATATAAGGGTTAATTTTGTTGAGTTAGATATGCAAAATATGGTATCATACGATCCGCTCCAGGCAAATTGTAACTGTGCTGTATGGTTCTCTATAATTTCATGCCTTACAAACAAAATTGATCAAATTTGTTACCCTCATGCTTCTTTTATTATATGATATTTAAACACAAAAGAAAAAGTCAATTTACTTGTTTGCATATAAAATTTTTAATAATTCTATAAGAGATTTGTTTCACAATGATTGTAGCAAAGAACTTATTTCTGGTTTGACCCCTTTAATTCGTCCAATTTGGCTGGAATATATTATTTCTTTTACCATTGATAGATCAGTCCAGAATTGAGCGTTGGTTAAATAATCTCGAATACGGAACTTCATCGATCGTATAATCTTTACCTGACTACTTATAGTTCAACTATCATATCTTTTGGATCGAATAAACAATTAATAAAATCCTTAAATTTCACTGGAATAACTTTAAATTTAGGAAGAATTGAAAAGACTATATCCTTAAGGGAAAAACTTTACCATGATTTGTACCGATTACAAACATCGTCCTTATGCATCTAAGTCGTACTTTTACATCCTGAAGTGGATCATAATGAATTTTTAATTTTCTGAATATTCTCTTTCATGTGGCTAAAATAAACGCAAACAATGAGTACTCGTAAGTTGAGAAGTGCATTCGATTTGGCAGTGCACTGTCAGACTCACATTTGAAAACGTTTGAACTTCATACTTCAGTTTCTTCTCTCTCAGAATATCATTCACGTTTTTGAGTGGATGACAATTTAATTTCAAACGTCAAAAATGTCCCAAACCTGTCAAATGGTTGACATAGACGTCACGGTGTCAACGTGTGCAATACTGACACGTTTGCCAGGTGTGGTGTTGCAGTTGCTCCAGTAATTGGAAAATCGGTTTGCAAAGATTAATGACGTGCTTTTATATGGATTCAGTATGAGAACGTGAGGATGCGATTGCATATTTGGCTGCCGTAAACTTGCACGTTCAAAATATTGATGCAATGAGAAGGTGATGCCGATGCTATGATATCGTTTGATAGTGTCCCAGCGTGAGCGAGGTGTTGGATACATCTAACAAATTTAAATGCGAAATAGAGTGTCAAGAGTTGCTCCTAAAGCGTAAGCATTATGGTGGTTTGTACATATGTATATTTACTGTGTTCCTGGTCTGGTATTGCATTGAGAGTTTGTTTTATTTCGAGTTTGGCATTAGATTATCACATGGTTTTGATGCAATAAAATTGGGACGTGGTATTGTGGTTGAATAATTGGTTTATGTTAGGAACGGAAATTGCATTCGTAACACAATGGGAAAATCAAATATCTATTGAAGGTACGAGTAAGTATAATACTGTAGGGGTGTAAGAGTATTTCAGCGAACTGATTCCTGAAGCGGTGAGGCAATATCAGAATAATGATGAATCAGAATTTAAGTTTAGTGAGGAAAGAGGAAATAAGTTTTAAAGCTAAAGGAAACAAGTCGTGGTTGGCTACTGCATCGATCTGCCATCTGACGAAGGCAACAAAATGAAGGTCTCTTGCCTGGACGTTCAGTGTACGTTATGTCGATGCAACTGCTACAGCTATGATTTACGAAACCAGCTGCTATAGTTGTGTTTTACGAAAGATAAGTGCCTTCGCGATGGGACCGGAACATAATTAAAAACAAAAACAAAAGTCCAAAATTTTAAAAATACAAGTTTTCAAAGGTCACTTGGAGATGGATCTATGAGTGGATTGCAGCAGTAGAGAGGCTTCAGTGATGTTAATCGCGTGAAGAGATAATAATCGCAGCATAGCCTGAGGTATGTCAAGCGTAACCATATCAATACAAATGCTGAAATAGCAGGAAATATGTGTAACAGTAGAATTGTCTACAGCATGACTAAGAAGCTCATAGATGGTCGGACCTAAAAGCAACATCTAGTGAAGAGCTTAGACGGTAACTCACTGATTCCGAGGATTAGCTCGGTAAGTTCATTGCTTTTGGAATATAGCTTCAGTGCGTCTTCAGTGTAAACATATATAAAGCTGGTAGTCCAGTTTCTCGGTGGATAATAAAAATAATAATAAACTCTTCAATTTATTTTTAATGAAAATATACAAAACATTACAACATGACAATAAATAATGTCGTCTGTTGGAAAGAGTGGTATATTTAAATTAACGATTGTAGTTGTACTACTATGAGTTATGCTCTCAACCAAGATCTTTCTGTACAAAAATGCTTCTATCTCATAATATGTTTGATTAGGATTCTCCACTTGCTATCCGCACCTCCATTAAGCAGTCCGATGATTTCATCCTCCTGTATGAATTGCTTTCCGAGAACACTTCGTAAAACGCCCCAAGCATGCACCTCGTAGAACATAATGGATCTCATGACCGCTTCAAAAAGTTTATACTTTAAGCTGGATGCGATGATTTTTTTTGCAAAGAATGCCTCTCCACGTACAGTTTATGACTTTTTCGCATCCTATAGTTTTTCTTCGAGATGTTTAATAAATAACAGTTGTGGTTTGATGATAATTCCAAGGTATTTGTACTCCTTGACCTTTTCAAGCTCCTCGTTATCCCAAATCCATTTGCCATCTCTTGCATATGCCCGTTTCAGAATTCCATCATTTTGGTTTTGTTGGCGTTTACTTTCAGCTTAAATTTATTTTTAACTTAGCATTATTGTAATAGAGAAAATCGAAAAATGGGCAATGCTGTCCGGCTGTGAATCTGTCCGTCTGCCCCAAAGAGCTATTATTTTCAATCCACCCTATTACTTAGTGGTTAAATGAATAGATTATGTAGAAGATACTTCTAGTGCAATATTCGTTGTATGATAGTTAATTTTTATTTAATTCGTCTATATTTATGAATTTATTAAACACGTCATAAAGTTCTTCGCTTTCGGAGAATTTGAAGAAAGAAATTCAAATTAGTGTGAATCGCAAATAATGAGAAAGTTTCATATGATCCATTCGTGCGCTTTATTTTCTGTGGTAAATATCTGAATTCAACTCGAAAATTATTCATCAAAGTGTTAAGGCAATAATTGTGAAAAAATATCTCTTCGGCTTTCTGCCCATTATACTCGTAGGCAGGACCAAGGAGACAAACAGACACACATTCCAAAATCGATTGATGTCGTTACGAGTATTACATCTCTCTCGAATTAATTAAGAAACTGAAATAACAGCTAAATACTAAAACCATTTTTGATTACTTATCCGCTTTCGTTCGATATGAATGATTTATTTTCAAAACTATATTTCAAGTTTAAACAAACCAGAAAAGACCGCAATGCCCATAATCGATATGTAAAATTCTTACATGACCAAAAATTGAGGCAAAAAATCCTACAATGTTCCAAAGGTAGTAAACATTTTTGGTCATTCGTCAAAAATATTAAAAATTCTGCCTCGTCTGCCATCCCCCACACTCATTTACAATGACCAGCTGTCAGCTCCCTAGACAAAGCTAATCTGCTTGCTGCTCATTTTGCAGCGAACTCCACGCTGCCAGATAATGCTTTGTCTCCACCTGTATTTGAGAGCGTCAAATTTCCTATGGAACAAGTCCAATTTCGCACTCGTACAGTTGCAGGAGTACTCAAAAGGTCTTAACATACACAAATGGTCCAGATGGTATCCCCCTATAGTTCTGAAGAGGTGTTCTTCTACGCTGGCAAAACCTCTGCGTAAGCTTTCTGTCTATCCTACTTTTCAGGGCTCTTTCCGAGTAGATGAAAACAGCATTTGTCCAGCCCGTCCCCAAAAAAGGCGAATCTTCCTCCTCGTCCAACTACCGACCCATTGAACTTACGTCCCTTCTTTCCAAGGTCATGGAAACGCTGATAAATCGTCAGCTTATGAAATATCTCGATTCACGAAAACTCCTTAATAACCGGCAGTATGGTTTTCGTAGCAACAGGTCCACTGGTGTTTTGATGGTATATCTCACCGAGAAGTGGAACCAATCTCTCCATCACTTCGGCGAAACCAAGATGGTTGCGCTTGATATTTCAAAGGCATTTGACAAAGTTTGGCATCAGGCTCTTTTGTCGAAAATGTGTGCATATGGCGTCGATGAGTTTCTTCTTCAATGGATTAAAAATTACGTTCAATACAAGTTGTTTTGGACGGCTTCAAGTCTGCGATTCACCAAATAAATGCTGGTGTTCCCCAAGACTCTGTTTTGTCTCCGACTATCTTTCTCATTTTTATAAATGATCTCTTGTCTGCAACTTCTAATTCAATCCATTCCTTCGCTGATGACAGTACCCTCAGCCGTAGAAGGGGAACGGCAACGTATGTTAAACACATTAAATTCCGACCTGGACAGCACAATTAAATGGGGTTCAACCAACAGAGTGGAATTTAATGCTTCCAAAACACAATGCTGTCTTCTGTCTCTGAAGCGAAACCAAAACCCTCAACCATTATCCATGGATGGTACTTGCACCATTGAAACCGAAAGACTTGCCATTCTCGGTATGTGTATTAATAACAATCTTCGATGGAATGGTCACATATTCGAGGTCGCCAAAAATGCTGCAAAATGTCTAGGACTCCTTAAACGGTGCAAGAAATATTTTACCCCGTCTGATCTGGCCTCGATTTATAAGGCATTCCGCCCTAAGCTGGAATATAACGCCCATATCTGGTCTGGTGCACCCAAGACCGTTTTGCACATTCTTGATAGGGTACAAAATCGCGCGTTAAAACTTATAGGTGATAGGGACATTGTGAATTACATTCATTCACTAGAACATCGGAGAAATGTCTCCTGTCTCTCCCTGTTTTATCGTTTTTTCCACAAAAAATGCTCCAGCGAAATAGCCAGTTGCATTCCTCCCTTTCAAAATTTCACCCACAATACGCAAATGCACATCAGTGCAAGTAAGCCAAACTTCGGTCGTACTGTCAAATATAGGGATTCATTTATAAGCCGAACAACACGAATGTGGAATAATCTACCAGGCTCTGTATTTCCACATCACTACAACCTTCAAACATTCAAAGCCAACGTGCATAGGCTCCTCCTCTGTTCCTCTTCCCCCTTTTTCCCTGACGCCAGTGCCCAGAAACAGTTGAAGGGTATTCATATCCCCTTCGGCGCGCGCAGATTATAAAAAAAAAAAAAAACTATAGTTTGATAAATAAGCGCAATTTCGCTTCATGTTATTATTTCGTTAACACAAGGCTTCAATTTTCACACGAGCTGGACTTGTAAGCTTGCAAACGAAGATCTTTCCACAAAAACTTCCACAAAGTGGATGGAAATAGCTCCCATTGCTGTGCTCAATGCCAAATCAATTCATTTGGGTAATCCTCAATACTACGCTCCAGAACAGCAACAACTTCTTCGGTGCGTACTTTACGACATCTCTGCGGTTGCGTATTATCAATTAGAGTATGCGTGGTGCGAAAACGATCCATGGTTATTCAAATTTCTTCAAATTATTTTCTTTAAAATTTAGAAGTTTATTTTCGGATACGCAGTTTTTCGTTGCTTAAAGTCAACATGGACGAAGTATCAAGAATCGAAAAATTGCAGTGTTCGGAGCAATGGAATATATGGAAATATGGAGGTGGTGACTGAAGAGGATACGGAGCCGGTAGTACTGAGGCACAAAGCATGGCAGCTGAAGGACAGAAAAGCCCAGAAAATCATCGCTACCAGCGTGGGACAGTAGCCGTGGCTCCATATCATGCACTGTTCAAGGTCATGCTACATGTGGTCCAAACTGAGTTCAGTTTACGAACAAAAAACAACCGCAGGTATTAGTTTATTACAACAAAGTTTTTATAATTGTCAAAAAGTTCCAGGTGATGACATAGCTACGCACATAAGCAAAATAGAAGGTCTCGTGCAGCAAATGAATGATACCGGAGAGGTTGTCTCACTCTCGATGAAAATAGATTCTAATGACCCTGCCAAAGGAGTTTTCCCCTTTCTTCAGCGCGTCGGAATCGACGGTGATCCTGGATAATCTGGAGTCTAGGCTCATTATGGAGGAAACCAGGCTGAAGGCTCTGGAGATGTTAACGTTAATTTCGGCTCCGAGAATCGAAGAGGATACTACAGACGACGATGATTTTGACGATGTTTTGGACAATGATTCGAATTTAGTAAATGCAAGGCTAAATAAAAATCAGACTGCAGATTCAGTGAAAAATAATAAAGTTGCGACCAGCAAGCAAAAGGAGCATCAAGCAGCGAATAATATCAAAGGAAGGCTGCGAAGCCAAGCACAGTTAAAATCGAATGTAGCTTTTTAATCAAATGTTTATGAAGGACATGCTTTTAGTTGCAGTAGTTTTGAACCCAAAATTTACCAAGAAGCATTGAAATTGGATGATGCTGAAAGCTGGAAGAAGGCAATGGACGAGGGAATGGAGGCTCATTGCAAAAACTGTCAGTGAGAGCTGGTACATCTGCCTAAAGATCGCCAAGTAATCAAGAACAAGTGGGTATACAAAGCAAAGTTGTCGACAAGTAACCAAATTGAGAGATACAAAGCTCGTCTCGTCGCAAAGTGTTTTCATTAAAAAGTGGGAATTGATTACGAGGAAACTTTTAGCCCTGATGCCAAATTCACTTCGATCCGTCTAATTATTTTTATTGCAGCCAGCCAGCAGTTGAAACTCTTCCAGTTTGACGTCAAAACCTTTTTCTGAATGGGAATCTTCAAGAGGCGATTTTCATGGAACAGTCGTCGAGATATAATGATAGTTCTGGTCGAATATGCAAACTCAAAAAGAGCTTACAAAGATTAAAACAAGCATCGCGCTGTTGGCATATCACAATTTAAGAACTGTTTGCCAAGTTCAGATTCACTGCATGTGATGCTGATCCGTGCGTTTTTGTGCTGCAAAAAAATGGAAAATTTGTTTACTTAACTCTGTATATAGATCATGGACTCCGGATGGATTCGATGTGAACGAGATACTTCAATATTTAAATCAAAATTTAGAAGTTAAAATGTGTGAAGTGAAGAACTATCTCGGCTTTAAAATTGAGAGAAAATCAGACGGATCTTACTTTGTTCATCAGTCAAACTACATCGAGCGTCTACTACGTAAGTTCAACATGACAAATATACACCCCGTTTCCACACCAAGTGATTTATCTTTAACAACGCTATCTTTGGAGGAGTTTCCACCAGATATCTCCTTTCCGTTTCATGAAGCTATCTGCCTCATATATTTGGCCATCGCAACCAGGCCGGATATATGCTATTCAGTTGGAATAGTTCAACTACATGTCACGTCAAAGCTGTAAACCGCATATTTAGATATTTTCGAGAAGATATTACTAAGGCGTCTCCAACCGGTTATAGAAGGAAATAATCTTATCCCTGACCACCAGTTTGGGTTCAGAAGTGAGCATTCGACAATTGACCAGGTGCATAGAATTACTGACGTAATCGAAAAAGCACTTGAAGAGAAAAAGATATGCTCAAGCGTATTTCTTGACGTCTCGCAAGCCTTCGATAAGATGTGGCATGATGGCTTGAATTGCAAATTACGACAAATTCTCCCTGTATGCCTATACGACATTCTAGAATCATATCTCGGGAATTGACTCTTCCGTGTTAGACATGGAAATGAATACTCGAAATTTCGGCCGGTGTACCGCAAGGAAGCGTTCTTGGGCCACTTCTCTATCTGTTATATACTCGAGATATACCGAAAGAAGATGGCACTATCCTCGCTACGTTTGCCGATGATACCGCCATCCTAGCCGTAGGTAAAAGAATCGAAGAAACGACTGCAAAACTGCAAAACGCACTGAATAAAGTAAATGAATGGACGAGGGACTGGCGGATCGCCCTCAACGAATCTAAATCTGTTTACGTTGATTTCACTTATAAGAAAACTAATGTTTTGCCAATTTTCCTAAACTTGGCCCGAATACCTTTTCCAATCGAGGCCAAATACCTTGGAATGACACTCGACGCAAAACTGAAATGGAATTCGCACGTGAAAATGAAACGTAAATAACTCGAAATCAAATATAGAGAAATGAACTGGTTGCTCGGAAATCACTCCCAGATCAGTATTGAGAACAGACTGCTTTCATACAAGCAAGTGCTAGAGCCGGTGTGGACTTACGGTATACAACTTTGGGGCTGTACCAAGAAAACAAACGCCAATATTTTACAAACTTATGAAAATAAAGTGCTAAAAGATATTGTCCACGCACCGTGGTATTCTAGAATCGTTGATATCCACAGGGATCTCGGATTTCCGACAATCGAAGCTGAAATTAGAACCTTCGCGAGAAAGCATAGAAACCGACTAATCGGACATGTCAACAATACAATCCTACAAATTCTGGATAAAAGCAATTTATTGCGCCGACTACAAAGGACGAAACCTTTCGACTTGGCGAGATAGGAATCAACCGCGCCTAGATTGCGGAACATGCAGGATCTTTCAGTGGAAAGTAACCTGCCAAAAGAGTTTTTTTCATGATAGAAAAATTGCTTGATGAGGTCCTTCTTAGTTGCAATATATAACAAATTAAATCGCAGGGTGGTGCTTTTTTAGTCAGTAAGAATCTGACACTACTATGAGCACGCGCTTGCTATCCTCATAGTGTCTATGGAAGATTTTTCACCGACTCTCGGGGAAAAAAATGTATGTATTTGGCCATCGCAACCAGGCCAGATATATGCTATGCAGTTATAGTAGTAAGCCGGTTTCTCGACAAATCAACTACATGTCACGTCAAAGCTGTAAAGCGCATATTTAGATATTTAAAACAAACCAAGGATCTAGGAATCCTTTATAATGAAATCAATTTTAATCAGTTTTTTATTTACACAGATGCTGATTATGCGGACGACTTGTCAACTAGACGGTCTACGAGTAGCTAAATATATGTCTTTGGTGGCAGCCCTGTCTCGTGGTCATCTCGTAGACAGCAGTGCACAGCGCTCAGCACTACAGAAGCTGAGTACAAAGCAGCGTCAGAAGCAGTAAAGGAGTTTATTTGGTTGAGTTATCTTGTGCAGGATCTTCTCAAAGAAAATCACCCCAAACCAAACCTATATATTGACAACCAAAGTGCTCTGAAGTTGGTGAAGAATCTGGAATACCATGCGAGGACAAAGCACTTTGATATCCGAGTACATTTCATCCGTAAAAAACACAACGAAGGTCGTTTCGATATCTGCTACACACCATCAGAAGACCAGCTTGCAAACACCCTAACCAAGCCACTAGCTATTGAAAAATTTTCAGCCTTTAAAAGAAATATTAACGTTAATAAGTTTGAAAGTTTCTAAAGTTTGAATTAAGGTTAACATTAAAAATTAGTTTTGAATTTAAAAAAAAAAAAATGCAAAGAAATTGTAGTGAATTCACAAATATTAATTTTCTAATCCTTTATTAACAAGAAGGGGGAGTGTTGAATATTGTTAGAATAGTTCCACGCCACACTGTATTTATACCAAAAATCTTGTAACTGTTATTACTAATGTACAACACTGTATATATGTATGTACATCAGTCAGCATCATATAATAAACTCCCTCTTGTGATCTTGCATTTGTCAAATTTGAACAGTTTACAAACGTTGTTCTGGTGCAAGTCTATTCATGGTAAAATGGCAAACCAAACTAAGCAAAAAACAGCTATCAGCTTTCAAATTGGCTTGCACTGGAAAAAGTATTGATAATTCAAAAAACTAACCGCTAAAAAAAAATGACCCTTTATATTGGCGGATTATCTACAGATGTGGATACAGATATCCGGCACATCTCTAATAATCTCTTTCACTTCTTTAAAAAATTCAAAACACTTCACTTAATTTTATTTCCTTTCAGCTGCGTGCTCTGTTTTGAAACATCCCTTGATATTTATATCTCTGCCCTTTACCTTTTATTGATGCCACACAAAACGAGAAAATAAAAATTTCATACATAATTACTTTCCACTGCGCATCAGAGTGCATATTTTTAAAACACCTCTCCCTTTACACAGAAACTGCAGTAAATTTTTAATTACCCGCGGCAGGGGCATATCATGTCAGCACACCTCGTTGAGAACGATTATCCTTTTATAAAGCCAATCGCATTGGTATTCACATTTGCGAATATTTACGGAAATCAACAATTTTAATAAGTAATTACCACAGTGACTGAAGCGATGAATTTTCTGTCGGAAATATTCTGTTTATGGATTTCAATTGAAATAGCGCATTTAATGACCGGAGTTAATTTCACATACAAACTCAACATCCCTTTCTAAGTGATCTCCCTCCTGCAATGGAAATTGTCTCTACAATATTAGTAACATTCAAATCTACATGATTTTGCCATAGGCGCTTCTCATTTTTGTGATTAATTTATTACGTTGCATTTCATACTCGTAGTTGTTCAGAAATTTCAGACATATTGAATGACTCAACAGCAGAAATATCCTTTGTTCAAACATATCCTTACCATTGCGTTGCCCACACTTGTTAAATAGCAATTCACAAAAGGCAAATACCTCTTGTTGTTTATTGAACCGGGAGAAAAGGCCTAACTAAATATTCGCGAAACTATCGATTGATTTCGGGAGTAAAGGATTTATTCAAGCATTCTAATGGACACGGTAATTAATGACTTCAAAAGGAATGCGGTGTGGGTTGGTGGAATTAGTAGTTAGTGAAATTCATTTTCGTATTTAAAAATTCATGAATTATTGCTTTGGCCGGCTGCCACGGTAGTGAAGTTTTACAGCATCATAAGTATAAGTGATTGTGTATGTGTTTGCCAAAGTTTGAGGTGATGACATATTTGGCTTTGACATTGAATTGTTGGATGTACGAGTATTTTGTATTATGCGATAACTAACTTTTGTGGGGTTGCATTAGCTATTTATTGCTGTTCTAAAACCAAGAATTTGTTTCTATTATTTAATTTTTGTCCAACTGACATTACAATGGTTAAATAGGTCTAAGATTTAGAGGAGCGCAGAGACTATAAAACAATAATTTCGAGCACTGGTATAAAATAGTCAATGATAATAATCTAGTCCTAGAGGTGTTTTTGTGGAAAGGAGAAGAGACAGAGAGAAAGACAGAATGATATATGTAGTTGGTTTGAAACTCAGGTGGTATTAAGTTTCAGGGAACTCCAAGGGTGGCTGTCCAGATAACTGGGGAGTATTTTTTGTTTTTTTTTTTTGTTTCGCTGTTATTGTCGTTGGTTATGATTCACAGTATTTTTTTTTCGTCCTCCTGATGTCAGCATCACGATCAAGTTGCATTTTAGCCATATGACCACCCTACTGCCAGTGTTATGTATTCGCAGTAGAGTTAACTTAGCTTTCGTAAGTGTCAACTTTTTTTTTTATTTATCAGGATTCGAACCGTGAACCAACAGCGTGATAAGCGATGATGGTACCACTACACCATGGCCACCCTCACTCGGAACTGATATTCCCCTCAAACATATAGCTGGTGACCTATAAATGAAGCACGGCCTTGCTCCAGTTAGACCATGGCTGGTTGGTTGGTTTAAGAGGGTGAGCTTATGCTCTTCACTTAGGCCTCAATTGGACCCGTTGTGTTCCCCTCATCTACGTAACTGTAAGCAATAGTGCTGTGCTTTGGGAATTATGTATTGAGAGGATTTAGGGCTAGGGATCATGGGTAGTATCAACGGTAGACTATATCGTATAGTGATCGGGGAATCGTAGTGTTCGTCTGGCGAACTCCAATATATCCCCGATTCCTTTCTTACTGAGGTGTGTAATATCCGGAATCCTTGGAGATCCCAGAATTTTCAGCCTTAGCCTAGCTGTAGCAGGGCAGTGACAGAGGAAGTGTTCTATATCTTCCTCCTCCTCTTCACAGTTGGCACAGATTGTTGTATCAGCTATCCCGAGTCTGAACGAATGTTTGTTGAGATTGATGTGCACTGTTAAAAGTCCAACCATCAATCTCAATTGTATTCTGCTTGAGTTAAGAGCTCTTTTTGCTGTGTTGTTACTCGGTTTGGAACTCCTGTCGTATCTTTTCATTGATTATTGTTTTAATAGTTGTCAGAGGGACCCCTATTGTATTATCCGGGTTCAATTCTGTATTGCCTGCTCCTTTGCTAGTTCGTCTGCCTTTTCGTTACCCGGTACACCTTCGTGCCCCGGTACCCATGTGAGACGGACTCTATTGCGTCTGGCAAGTAAGTTCAATTTAGTTTTGCACTCCTTTACTAGTCGTGATTTCGACATGGGGTTTGTAATCGCGCTAATTGCTGCTTTGCTGTCCGAGCAGATGTCGATTTGCCTCCCTTCGTTGGTGTCTTCTGCGAGTATTTGCTTGGAACACCGATACAAATGGTTCTAGGTGAATAGCAAGTTAAATCGGTGGGTTAGCACTAAAGATGCCAGCCCCTGATTCCCCTGATATGTTAGAGCCGTCTGTGTATACCGGATTTTCTTGTCGTTCTTTCATACGTCCAATATTCTCTTGCGGGGAAAATTGTTTCGAAGTTGTTGGAGAACGTATACCATTTTCCAACAACATCACTGGGGCAATGGATGAGTGGTGTCATTACTCTTATCATTTCGGTGATTTTTCGATGTCCCATATTTGCACCACCGATGAAATGGCCGATAGTTCTAAGCCGTGAGGCTGAAATACCGGCAATCTTCTTCGCTTCGAGGTGCACTGGTAGAATGTTAAGTATCGCTTCCATGGCCGCGGTTGGTGTTAAAGGATTGTGCTCCTGTAATACCCAGGCAGACCATACGCTGCACCTTAGTTAGCAAGTCTCTTGCATACTTTTTGCTCATCATTGGCCACCATACAACTGCACCGTATAAAATGATGGGTTTTATTATGCATTCGTATATCCAGTGGACCTGTTTCGGTTTCAAGCCCCATGACTTCCCGATGGCCCTCCTGCATTTCCAATATGCTCTCTCGGCTTTGGTGACTCTTTCTTCCAGGTTCTTGATCCAGGTCAGTTTCCTGTCCAATATAATGGACATGGCTGACGCGGAGTTGTAGTGATACTCCTACGAGTTGTGGAATGTGAAAGTCACTAGTTTTGGTTTTCTTTGTAAAGAGAACCATTTCCGTTTTATTTGGATTTATTTCTAATCCACTCTCCTCCGCCCATTCTTTTATGATTCGAAGGGTGTTTTGCATAAGCTCTCCTATGATGTTCAGGTGGTTACCTCTTATCAGAACGGCTAGGTCATCTGCGTACGCTACACATTTCGCACAGGTTCCATCCAGTGCTTTTAAAAGGTTGTCCATTGTGAGCACCCACAGAAAAGGAGATATTATCCCGCCCTGTGGTGTTCCCGTACGGACTGTTCCCCTTCTTGTTTCATCTCCCAGTGAAGCTGTGATAATGCGGTTTGTAAGCATGTGTTCTAGCCAATTGTTTATTATTTGGTTATTACAGTATATCGAGAGTGCCTCCACAATTTTTTGAGTTTTCACATTGTTAAATGCCCCTTCGATACCTAGAAAAACGCCTGCGACTGATTCCTTGGTTTCAAAAGCATCTTCTATTGTGAATACAACCTGGTGTAGTGCCGTCTCAACTGATTTTTCTTTGAGGTATGCGTGTTGATTAGAACACAGCCGCGGATTTGTAATTTGTGTTCTGATGTAGTTATCACATATTCTCTCCATTGATTTTAGTAAGAAGGACGTTAGGCTAATAGGTCTATAGCCCTATTGGGTCCAGTTAGACCATAGGCTGTTTCTTTAATTAGAATACCGGTCTAATTAGAAACCCATATCAGCATCACACGATTTCATTGCAAACTTTCGTTAGACTTATCCACTAATCTAGGGGTAATAATAATGGTTCAATAGGCTCTGATGGCTGATTATCTATCACAGAGTTGTCAATGTAGGCTGACAATCCATTCCGCATTAGCCAGGCAGTGTTGTTCCGGTTCCTTGTCGATTCTTGACTAGTTTTAGTCCAAGAATAACTCAGATGGCGGATGTGATCTATAACTACAAATATAATACAACTGCTATCCAAAGATATAATAATTGATTCATATTAAGAAGAAAACTACGTGTAATTTGGTGGTTCCTCTTTGGTAAAGAAATGCGGCTGATCAATTCTATTGCCCTGCGAAATATGGTAGTTAGTAGTATCAGATTCCCCCACTCCAACCACAGCCACAAACTTATTAAAGTCTAATTAGGTGTTCTATAGAAATTATACGTAAGCGAATGCGAATTTAGTGAAAAACTTCGATAGCGAGTTATTACTGTAAAGAAAAGTCTGAGCCCTTCAAAGACTATTTGAAATAAAGAATGGAAATATACATGTTCCAAAAAAGTGATGTGATGATAAGTAGGAACAAGACCTGGTAGGTTAAATCGTTTAGGCAGCTTGGTGTATACAGAAAACCAATCAACACAATAAGAGTGCTGCAAAGTAAACTGGCCGGTTCCCATTTCAAACAGTCAGCCAACAGGGGAGACCAACAGTGGCAGAAGACTTCTTCAAAATTGGAGATAAATCAATCAGGAGCAGAGGAAAGTAGGTAAGCTGACCGATACCTGCAGAAGATTATTATGCTAATGAAGCAAGCTTCGTTGGTTTTCATTTAGATGAAACTTTTTTATGTAAGGAAATCTACAAATAAAATACGTAGGCGTCGAATTTCTATAAATTTGGTTCATTCATTGTATAAGGTAACGCTCTCTTTTTGGGTCCATTTAAAAACAAAAAATATACTGCCTTTTCAAAGCTATTTACGGTGATGGTCTCATTGTGAATATTTCATCAGAATCTGTGAACTTTGGTTGCAAATTTCTGGAACATCCCCACTTTTTGCTAAGAAAAGTTCTGCCAGTTTTATGACAAAATTTTTTTGAAATCATCTAAATATCCTTTGTGTATAATATACTCTGTTTCAAGAATATCATAACGCCATGCTCACTTTATTAAGGATGAGTTAGAAGATAAGGAACACGGTATCATACGATCCGTTATAAATGAATAGTATCTTCCCGTATGTTTCTTTCTTGTCACTTACGACTTTCTTTTTCAGAGAATTGTCAAAATTTTGAAATTTAAATACGAAATGGAAGGCTTTATAATGAATTTTTTAATATAAACATACAGGTAAGTTAAGATCCGCCTGGAACGGATCATATAATAACCTATCCTTCATCTTCTACCCCATCCATAATAAAATCGATGTGACTTTATTATCTGTTTGATTAAAATGCAAGGAAATTTATCATGTTGCCATTTGTAACCGACGGTAACGGATTTTGGTGAAATATTCACAATAAGACTTAACAATCGCCGTAAATAGGAAATGAAAAAGCAAATTCAAAAAAGCCCAAAATCTTCTAACCCCATCCATAATAAAATGGATGTGGCATTGTGAACTGTTTGACTCAAACGCAATGAAATTTTTCTTGTTGCTTAAATTTTTACGTAGAAAAAATTGGCGTGGCTGTTGCAATTTGTAACCGACGGTAACGGATTTTGGTGAAATATTCACAATGAAACTTAACAATCACAGTAAATAGCAAATGAAAAAGCAAAATACGTTTTATTGAAAAACCCCCCCCCAAATTGCGGACATGGCCATATACACGGTATAGAAGAATTGTAGAGAATGGCAACGTTTACATATTGCTTTGGATTCTGAAAAGCTTGTATATATTAGGTGGGCAACTAAGTTCAATAGATGGCTCCAGCAGTAAGTGCTGGTCGATTTTGACATATCCAAAGCATCATCAACCGAGCTTAGACATATGGTAAACAAATTGTTTTGACACATTAGTGATTTTGTTTTGGCGTCATATACTTTTGGTTGTGTGAAAATGTCTGATTTTGTACCAAATAATCGTCATTTGCGGGAAATGTTGATTTTCTTCTTTCATTCGAAGAAAACGGAGGCTGAAGCGCATCGAGAGCTCCAAAAAGTTTACGCAGATGCTGCTCTAAGTGAAACAACATGCTGTGATTGGTTCGTCGCTTCAAATACGGTGATTTCGATGTTGACGACCGTCCTCGTGAAGGAAGGCCAAAATCCTTCGAAGACGCTGAATTGCAGGCATTGCTCGATGAGGATCCGTGCCAAACGCAAGAACAGCTTGCTTTAGCATTAGGAGTTACCCGTCAAGCTACTTCCAAGCAATTGCATGCGTTTGGAACAATTCAAAAATAAGGAACTTGGGTTCCTTATGATTTGAAGCCAAGGGACGTTGAGCGTCGTTTTTTCCTCCAGCGGCAAAAAAGGAAGGGTTTTCTTCTTCGCATCATGACGGGTGATGAAAAATGGATTCATTACAGCAACCCAAAGAAAACAAAGTCATGGGGACTGCCCGGTCATGCTTCTACGTCGTCGGCTCGGCCGAATATTCACGCTGCGAACATTATGCTGTGTCTTTGGTGGGACCAGGTCGGTGTCATTTATTATAACCTATTGAAACCCAACGAAACCATCTTTGGGGAACCGTCATAATAAAGTTGCATTTTCATCAAAAAAATCAGAGAAAACTTAGTGCGCATCTAATCTACTTTATTTTTCTGGCGGATGCTGATTAAAAATATATATACTTTTGGGGTGTCATGGATTCTCTATAGCATTCGCTTCCTACGTTATCGAATTCAAATACTATCATTGCCTAGTTAAAAAAAAAATAAAAAATACAATTTTAAAATATAATGAAAATAAAACAAATGCCCTCAAATAATAAATATCGTGTACTCGCTAAAGCTTTGACCATTTAATGGACTATTATCCGAAATTCTAAAACAGCCTTGTTACTCAACGAAAATTCTAGCCACTAAAATGTGATTGTCGCTAAAGACGATATTTAAGCAAATTTTTTGGTCATATACCAGTATTCTCGATAGCATTTCTTTCTTTTTGAAACTTCAGCTCGAGGAATAAGGTTACCTGCTCTCTAAGCCTAAGACCACATACACATACATATATTCTCGGGGTGGTTCAGCTTTGAGCTATAAAAGGTTAGTTTTACTAAAAATAGTAATAATCGTGGCGGGAAAAGAAAACCTCTCACAGTACTTCGACTATCTCAAATTATTCTTGAGTAGTCTGATTGGAACCTACTTAATACAGCAGTGGAAGAATTTTGAGTCAGGAACGTCCCTCATGCCACATCCATCTATTTAAATACCTACACCCCATTCTAACCTCAAGCAATCCATGTGCCACTGCAAGCTAAGAAGTTGAGTGATTTCAACATAGCCCAGCTGCAGCAGTATGCTCTAAGCTGGGGTCACTAAACAATCTCCACACTCCAACTCAATCGTCGAGAGAGCCTTAGGCACTTAATTTAAACAGAAGATACATACTCTAGTGCCTTATTTCTTTCCTATCATAATATTTAGTTTTATTTCGTCTCAATTTAGTTCAGTTTAATTTTTGATTAACAAACTAATGAAAAATAAGTATGAATATAAACCGTGAGTGGTCCTCAGAAGAAATACAAAAAATGTAGGCCCATCGGCTGGACGATCTATACATAAGTTTAACCGTGAGTAAATTTTACATTTTCATTTTATTTTGTTTTTATCAGATTGAAAAGAGAACTAAATCACACTTTTCTCAGTGGATCATGCGTAATTTGGATTTTTGTTGATAATTTTTGTTCTGATTATTTTTAAGATATTTTTTTTTTTTATGATAAGAAACCGGTTATAAAATTTCAGTTAAAGCTCTGATGAAGTTATTGAAATTATAATAACTTGCACTATAAATATATATGCACCTATAGTTAATCCAGTTTGTACGTTTGAGTTGAATAGGTAATAACGGAGTGTCATATTATAATTGGTATATTTAATTTAGGATGAGTGAATAATGTAGCAAAAACGGGGTAAGCCACTGAAAAGACCAAAAGAAAGAGCAAGAAAAAGAATGAGAACGGCTCGAATGGTTGGTTTCCGAGAGAGTCTAACACCTTATTTTTATTTTATTTTAATTTAATTTCAATTTAAACAATATGAGTATAGCTGCTCGTTGCTGGTAACTCTGAAAAAACTGATCTCAATGTGTCTGGGCATAGCCCATTTATAGCAGCCCTGCTTTCTTCCAGTTGTTCTGCTATCTCTCCAAGTTAGCGCTGGAATATCAAGATCTTCCCCTATCGGCCCTTCCACGTCCAGCCATCTTTGTCCAAATTTATTAGACAGTTTCATCGATATCCGATGATTTACGGAAAAAAGAAACTATATTTTCATCATGCCCTCGAAAAGTCCTGTCGAATGAGGGGCCACATCTCCAGGCTGCACATATTCTCCGTGAAGAAATCAATACTCCGTATGGAGGGTACACGTTAGGTGGCGATGGCAAAACAATGGCTGTAGTCATTATTGTTGAGCACAAGTTGTACTGCATTCCTCCAGGAGTTACATCTTCACATCGGCATGGCAACAATGGCACGGCAACACAGCTCACCCAGATAAATAATGCTTTTACCCTTTCTGCTGGTTAACAACAGGTTTAGCGTTGTCAGCAATAAAGCTATGCTTTCGGAAGGTTTTTTAACACGATCGAGAGAGAGAGAGTGTAATATTGAGCAGTGCAGTGCTTACGGTGGCAATTTGAAAACATATAATGTATAATATATAAAACTACCATGTTCTCTTTTCATTTCAAATTCTTAATTTCATTAAAGTTTTGGACTTCGAAAACAAAAGTCCAAAATAATAAAATAAAAAGGAAAATTCGGAATTTTTATTTTATTTTTGGTCACAACACAATTTTTTAAGAGTGAAGAGTGTTTTTCCGTAATTGGCGCAGTCGAAAAACCGCAAGGTTTTAATAAAGTGCTGTGAAAAGAATATAATATACATACTACATAAAAATAAAACCTTGAAACTGAAACGAACTATAAATCAATTTAAATTGCATTTTCAAATGTAAAATTAGCTAAACAAAGTAACAAAAAAAAATCTGAAACAAAGAAAAAGTGGTGCAAATGACAAAGAGTTAGAAATTCATACAAAAAAAAAAACACAGACGCCGAACCAGCAGTTACGTGTGACAAGGAAAGGTATGGCGGATGTTTATCTACTTAGTTTAGTTGATAGAGTCTCAGATTTTACTGGAATTTGGAACTTTTTATTAAACATATTGTTAATATTTATTTATTAGTGGAAAATTTTGATGAGCATTTAAAAGAATATTAGGTTTAAGAATAAGACAAAAAATTAAAAAAAATAAGCAAATGTTACTTTAATTAATAATAACAATCCGATGAATTGGCCGGAAATAAAATTAATACTTAAGACTATTTTTAATACCAATGAAAGCGTAGAATGTATTATTTACCAAATTTAAGCATTACAATACCAAAATTCAGTAGAAGACTTATGTAATAATCATGTTCAGTCACCGACTAGCTTTCGAACTGACCACATCGTTCTCCACTCGTCGTGTGCCTTCTACCGCATCTGCGTAAACCGGTATTTCCCGTTATACCACTCATCTCTAATCAATTCCTTTTCTTTTCTTTTCTCCAAGTGAAATTTTGTTTGTCTAATTTTTTGCCGCAAGTGTCTGGTGTCGAACAATCAAAATGGCCCATAGGCCGAATTGGCCTGACGGGTGTCGCTTCAGGGAACTTGACCCTGATTTAGTTACGCGTCCAAGCAAAAAACAAAAAACTAATCAAATTCCTCTCGCAAACTTCCCTGATCTCCCACTCATATCGAATAAAAACAATCCCAAATTTATTGTGATGATCTCTACAACGAAAGATAAACCATTGTCATCCTTAAGTCCTTTCCTTCTAAAGAAAGCAATAGACAATATCAGCTCAGAATACGAAAAAATATCATTGCTTCGTGATAATAGCCTGCTTATTATGGCTAAATCCCAAAAGAGTGCTGATAAGTTTCTTAAAGTAAATAACTTGGCTAACGTCTGCACAGTCGAAGTAAAACTCCACGACCGTCTAAATTCCTCCAAAGGCATCGCATATGCGCCGTGTCTTATCAATGTCACTGAATTCGAGATTGTAAGCGAAATGAAAAATCAAGGCGTCACCGACGTGTATAAATACACAAAAAATGACGAAAAAGGTAAGCCAAAACCATCTGGGTTAATGTTATTCACATTCAATCTATTCAACCCACCCAAATCAATTGAAATTGGTTTCTACAATGCTCGCGTCACGGAATACATTCCAAATCCTATGCGTTGCAAAAACTGTCAACTGTTAGGCCATACAACTAAACGATGCAACGGCAATACCAAATGTGACACATGCAGCCTTCCACCACACTCCCCAGAGGTATGTACCCGCATCATGTGTGCAAATTGTTCTCTTGATCACCCATCTTCATCAAAAACCTGCCCAAGCTATAAGCAAGCAAAAGAGATATTATCAATTAAGACAATCAATAAATGCACCATGGGCGAAGCTAAACGCATATATAAGGAACGAAACCCCACTCAAACTTCTACGTCATTACATACATTTTCTCAAAAACTCCAACAAAATATCTCTCAAAAAAATACCCAAGTCAAAGAAACTACCAAAAAAAACCCTGCACAGAATGAACACGAAATACCACACAACTCAATTCATCTCTCTAACCAACAAAACTCTCAAAACATCAAAGATCTCTCCTCTCTTCCACTTGCATCTCCATCCTACTCTCGCGCCATATCAAATGGCTCTTCAACTAACACACTACCACAAACGCAACCACAACCACACCCTCCAAGAGTTTATCTCCTACTCATTTGACACAAGTGCAACCTCTCCTAAATTCAGAAAAAACTGCCTCATCAATACCACTTTCTTCAAATACCAACAAAAACAATAAAATTACCAACACCTCCCAGCTTCCTTTACCAAAACAAATACCCCTTCTCAATGACTACGCCAACCAAACCAGAACTTCATTACTAAACGACGATGATGATGACATATAAAAATAAACTTTGCAACCAAAACATAGACTCTGCGACTCAGAGGCCGAATCACTCGAGCTCCACAGGGAGCTCTAATGATTCTGCTTCTGGTTCGCAGAGTCTATATCTTAACAACCCACACCAACAAAACTCTTCTAACTTACAACAAAATCAATCCTGTCAAACAATATTTGCAACCACAAGTAAATACCCTTTTCCTGCTTCAGGTAGAAAAAATTCGTGTTTACGAAAAAAAACCTATAATATGACTTTAAATATACTACAATGGAACATGAAAGGTTATATAAATAACCTTGATGAGCTATGTATTTTAATTAAAGAACAAAATCCTGGCATAATATCTCTACAAGAGACACATTGCCCTTTTCAATCAACGCCTATCAGTCCTAAAAATTATGAAGGTTATTTCGTTAATCTTCCCAGTAACACAACAGCCAAACAAGGCATAGGTTTATTGATAAAAGATAATATTCCACATAAAATTGTACCCATCAACTCGAATATTTTAACTCTGGCAGTCGAAATACAATACCAGCCTAAAGTAACATACGTTAGCTTATACATCCACCCTTCGCAAACATTTTGCAAAAATGATTTGGATAACATCATAAGTCAAACAGACTCTCCGGTGATCCTTGGTGGTGACATAAATGTGCAGAATACGCTTTGGGGCTCACCAGTCACAAGCAAAAGAGGAGAAATCTTCGAAGAATTTCTACTAAGTGAAAATCTAATTATTTTAAATGACGGCTCACCAACACACCTTTCCACACATAACACATTAACCCACATTGACATAACGTGCTGCTCACCCGAACTATTTCCTATCACCACCTGGGAAACGTTAAGTGATTTACACAATAGTGATCACTTCCCCATAATTTCACGTTATAAACCCGGAATAATTTGCTCAGAAACATCCCCCATTGCTAAATTTAGAACTGACTTCTCCAACTGGACAATTTTTAGAAAAGTGGTTACAAAATACTTATCTGACAAACCCCCAAGTCCAAACAACAACAAGGAGGCAGCTTTAATCCAAAGAGCAATAAGAACCGCTGCGAATCTTTCGATTCCACAAACTATACCAAAAAGCAAACCTCAAACCAAACGCATTGTCCCCTGGTGGAACCCAACCCTTTCGACACTACGCAAGGACAAAATGAAAGCATTGTCAGAATTCCAGAAATCACCCTCTCAGTCCAAATTAATTTCTTACAAAAAGGCTAATGCTAAGTTTAGGCGTGAGCTTAAAAATAGTAAAACAAAAAGCTTCGCAGAGTTTACTTCTAGCATAAATCCCAAATCCACGACCACGCAAATTTGGCAAAACATCAGACGGCTTACTGGTAATCCAAACTCCCCTAGAATTTCCTGCATCCAATCAAACAATGAGCTTATAACAGATCCAGTACAAATATGTAAAATATTTTCCCAAACTTGGTCGGAATACTCAAAGGACGAAAATTTCCACATAACCTTTAGAACCAAAAAAGACCAATTCCTCAATAGCCCCCCTTACACACCCTGTAAGAATATCTTTGCCCAACGGATAGAAAAACCCATCTCCTTAGTAGAATTTGAAGCATGTTTAAGCAAAACTAAGGGTAAAACACCTGGCAGGGATAGAATTTGTTACCCAATGCTTAAAAATTTACCTTTGGATGTAAAGCAAAGACTTGTCAAATTATACAATAACATACTCGAAACCTCAGTAATTCCACAAAGTTGGAAAACTGCTACGCTACTCCCCATACGTAAGCCTAGCAAGGACAAACACTCGATTGACGGATACCGCCCAATATCTCTCATATCCTGCCCTTCAAAAATTTTAGAGAAAATTGTTGCAAAGCGCCTGATGTGGCTTATTGAATCAAAAAAATTGATATCCCCCAATCAAGTTGCTTTTAAAGCAAATAGAGGATGTACTGACGCACATCTTCACTTAGATTATTATATCTCTAAGGCGATATCCTCAAAAAATCATGTGTCTGTGCTCTCGCTTGACTTTGAAAAAGCCTTTGACAGGATAGGTATCCACATACTGCTCAACAAGCTTAAAACATGGGAAGTTGGAACAAAAATCTTTAGCTATGTCAGATCTTTTTTATCCAATAGAAAATTCTTCACTAGAGCTAACGATTCTTACTCTAATACACACGTACTGGAGAATGGAATCCCCCAAGGATCACCATTATCGGTCGTATTATTTATAATTGCCTTCGATGAAATTTCAAATATATTAAATAATTATAAACTCTTAGACAGCTGCTTCTATGCAGACGACATTTATATACTAAGCAAAACAAGTGATTTAAATGACAGTAAAACTCAACTCGATAATGTTGTTAATGATATTTTAGAATGGTCATCGGCCTCAGGAGCAAAACTATCATTAAAAAAATGCAAAATTCTTCACATTTGTAGAAAAATCAATTGCCCTGGACCTAGTTTAAGTATAAACAATGTACAAGTTGAGAATGTTAAAACCCTAAGTATACTAGGTTTAGTATTTAGCAATAAGTTCAATTGGAAAGAACACTGTTTAAGTTTGAAAAAATCCCTAGCTGCGAGACTTAACATTATTAAGTATCTAGCAAGTAAGAAAAGTCATGTGCATATTAATACTCTATCATATGTAACCAAAATGTTAGTTCTAAGTAAAATTGATTATGGTATATATATTTACGGCAATTCCCCAAAAACTACCCTCAAAATAATACAGCCAACCTACCACCAGGCAGCGAGGAGGAGCATTAACGCTTTCCCTACCACACCAATTAAAAATATACTTGCAGAAGCAGGCCTGCCAACAGTAGAAGAGCGTTTCGATGAGATTACATCAAAGTTAATTGCTAAGTTAGTTTTTTCAAAAAACTCAGTTATTGATAAGGACATCCACCAATCCATTGGACACAAACGCAAAAAACGTATCCCATCCTCAATCAGTAAAATCCTTGAAAAAGCGAAACAAATGGGAATTCCTACAAAAAAGCCTCAAAACTATATCTTAACTCACCCTCCATGGCATATCAAACCGGAATCTATTATATTGACTTTGGCTCATCATAGAAAAACAAACACCAACAAAGCTCTATACTGCTCTTTATTTTCGGATATTTCATCAGAACTTAAAAACAAAGGCTGGAAATTTATGTTTACTGACGGATCCAAGTCACAAAACAATACATCGTTTGCCGTCACATTAGAAAATGGTCATATTCAAAGCATTGGCACCCTCCCGGAGTTCACCTCAATCTTCTCGGCAGAAGCATTTGCAATCCTTCAAGCGACAAAGGCAACCATGAACCAAAGAGGCAAATTTGTTATATGCTCTGATAGTATATCGGTTCTAAAAGCTGTACTCAATCCTAACAACAACACCGAACTAGTTTCTGAAATAAGAAACAAGATTACTATGATGCCAAACAAAATTAAACTTATGTGGACCCCTGGACACGTAAATATTCGTGGTAATGAGGAAGCTGATAAAGCAGCAATATCTGCAAAAGACGCACCAGTATACAAATTCAATTTATTTACAAAACAAGATCTCCAAACATGTATACATAAAAACCTTAAAGCCAAGCAAGCAATTGACTGGAGCCTCTATCATCATCATTACAAAAAAGTAAACGAAGGAAAACACCGACCAAGATATCCCACAAACCAACCAAAGCACAAAATTTCAAACTTTGTTCGCCTAAGACTCGGTCACACCTCAACAACCCACCAACACCTCCTCACCAAAAACAACCCGCCGCTATGCACCGCCTGTAACACAACATTAAATATCCCCCACCTCCTAGAAAATTGCCTAGCCTCAAAATCCATCATGGAATCTATCTTTCAAAACATACCAATCTATGATGTATTAAAAAATCCTAACTATACAAACATTGAAAATATAAACAAATTTATTGAAATCCGTAAATTAACTATATAAATATTTAATTAGATAAGAGCCAATAGTCTCTGCAGCTAGGCTCTATAATATTTTATGTTACCTTGTAATTTTAATTACCTGTTAATAAATAATAATAATAATAATAATAATAATCATGTTGTTACACTTCTGGAAAAAAATAAAAAAAAAGCCATTACAAGGGTAACTCCAGGTTCTCCGTGACAATAGACCCCTCAATGGAAAGGGAAAATTACGGGCAATCAGGGGAAATGGGTGACGATGGCAAGGAAAAGGTGGACAAGCGGAAAATTGGGACTGAAAATTGTCCAAAATGGCGGAGGAAAATCCGAAAGGCTGGAAGGTAATTGGAAATTTTCATAATTTTTTTTGGAATCTTTCCAGGCGCAAGTGAGATGACACGAGAGGACGGATAGATTCAACGAGGGAAATTTTGATGGAGAGTTGGAAGCGTTTAAAAGGAGCGCGTTCGGCAGAAGAAAGGGGCTTTTTGCTGATGATAGTAGTAGTGGAAAAATCCAAAGTTTGTCGGGGGTTTTTTTTAATCGGAGAAAACCCAAGTTGCGGGAGTCAGCGAAAACCATAGAACGGGAACCAAAACCAACGGAAGTACTGGATTAGCGGGTTAACGGAGTAAAGCGGAAAAATGGAGACAGCCGAAGAAAAGACGCAGCACGGACAACAAATTACAACAACAAATTTTTAAAATTAACAAAAAAAAAAAAAAAAAACCTCTCGGGAACCTGAAATAAATCAAGTGGAATTTAGCGAAGAAGTGTTGTCTTTTATTCGCCTGTGGGTTTTCTTGTTTTTGTTTTCGATTCACTCTTGCTTTTTTTCCTCCCTCTTCTAGCGACAGCCCGGGGTCATCATCGATACCTCCCTCCAGAAGTGTAACAATGTACAACTTTTAACAAAATTAAATATTAAAGCTTGTCTTAGTAATGATACGCTTACTTGGTGCAATAGTAATGAAAATTTAAAAAATTGGTGCTACGACTATTTATAAATAAATTACCAAACAATCCCAAGCTTATTCTAAATGCAAGAAATTTGTTGACGCTTGCAAAAGCAAAAATCATTTTGATAGATACTTGACAACTTTTATAGTGTGCTTCATAATAATAACCGAAACGTTGAGACCCAAACCAGTTAGTCATTACCAGCATTTTCCAAGTCAAATGTTTAATATAGAAAATTATGGGAATAATAACATGGACCATTTTGAACGCTCATTTGGTAATGTAAGACAATATTTCCAGCAAAATTTTGGATATAATACTTCAAGAAATTTCGTAAGCACTAATTTAGGTAACTTTCAAAGTTCGTTTACACCTAATTCAGAGAATGTTGTTCAAAGTTCTTTAGGAAATATACATAACACCAGTATTTATTGTGGATTAGGCTATAATTCGGGCAATTTTGAAAATCTAAATAACAATTCAGGACATCATACCACACAATACTTTATTATCCCTAATAGCAATGAAAGATATTTACAAAATAATTTTAGAAGTTTTCAAGATTCGTACAATAATTCAGGATATTCTAGACAAAACAATTATTGAACTGTCAAAAGGAATACTAACTTTGGCAGCTTTAGGCAAGCAAACAATGTAAATAACGGTAGTTCAAATAACTCCAGATTTTTCAAAATAATCAGCCACATGAATTTATGGAAGTGGACCATATACAAAGTCAGAATTTTTCAACCCCCCTACAAAACTAAGATAATCCCCAGCTTCAACATTTTCAGTTGGGCAGGCCCGAGCTCTTCCTTGAATAATTATTGAAACTAGTTCAATGCCACTAAAATTATTGATTGACTCAGGAGCAGGTACATCTCTTATTCAATATTTCATTCATCGTATATTTTGTAACTCATTCGACTCTTAAGTATCATAAACGTAAGAAACAATTATTATTAACTAAAAATTTAAATTAAATTAGTAAAATAGCACACATACGCCACAGTATCTGAATCCATCAACTAAATTTTCCATCAGCATCGAAAGAAAAAAATTTTAATAAACGTCAAACATGCAATAGACATAAACATGTCTTCACCACTTTGAGTCAATTCTTTGGGTGGGAGGAGTTATATCTTCGTATCGGCATGGCAATACAGTTCACGCAAATAAATCATGCTCTTACAATCTCTGCTGGTAAACAACAAGCTTAGCGTTGTCAGTAATAAAGCTGTGCTCTCGGAACGTTATTTTTTTAACACGATCGAGAGAGAGAGGGTGTAATAAATATATATGTATTGAGCAGTGCAGCGCTTACGGTGGCAAGCTGCAAACATATAATCTATATAAAATTACCATGTTGTTCTCTTGTCTTTTCAACTTCTTAATTCCATTAGAGTTTAAGCACAGATAATAAAGTTAGATATCGCAGAGTAAAAAAATATATCACTTTTTCAGACGAATGGGATTTACTACTATGTCCCAGTTTGATCAAACTCGTTCGAATCGTGCATAAGACATGATGTTCTTTCAGATTCGGTTGGAACAACAAATTGCTTGTTGCTTTTGCTGGCCTACAGAAGTGGATTATTAAAATATTTCATTTGAATACTTAGACGGAAGTCATAGATTGGATTCACCAGTGTACTCTTGGGGTTTTGGTTTATAGTGAGGTCCCCATGCCTCTCACTCTGGCGTAGTTGGTTCAATTTCATGATTATTTTTTATTTGTTTTCCCGACAAAATTTGAATTTTTTGATTTGTACTGGTAATTTTTTTTGGATTTTCCAGGCACAATGTTTTCGCAAGAGAATAAGAAATGCAAAGTAAAAAATTTCTTTGCGATGTTCAAAGCATTGGTTTTGCTCATCAAACCAGTTCGAGCCTCTAAGGTTTGTATTCTCATACATTCCAAGGCCATTCTCCCCCTTATATTTCTAATATGCGGACGATCTCTAAAAATTGTATGGAATACTTTGAAGTGGAGCTTACAAATATTGAAAAATTCATCAGTTGGTGCTAAGAGACTTCCAAAATCACAACTTCGGGAAAAATTCTTAGCAAAAATGAAAAATTCTGTCGGACATGTTATTTGTTCATCACTTTTTAAAAATAATTTCGAACAATTTGCACACTTGTTTTTTAAAAGCATTTTAAACGTTAGATATCCTGTAAATTAACGCATTGCAGTCGTTTCCAATGAAATTCCATTTGTAATTTTGATTTCATTTATCTATCACTTTTTCGAACAAAGTATTATCAAATACAGTTTCCTCGCGTGCTTTAGGTAACAAAAAAGTTCTTGATGTGTGCGGTTGAGTCTGGGAGGTATGTGTCTAAATTCAAAAATTCTACATCGTCATCAGCACAATTACTATGAGGAAAGAAAGCAATTAGATTTGAGGACAGAATTTTTGACATCAAAACATTAAATCCGTACACAGATGGACTTTTGTTATTACCGCCTTTACTACGAATAATAGAAAATAAATTTTCCAAAATATCTTGACGAGTTCTCTTTGTAAGTAAATACTCAACTTTCCCGAATAAACCTTCATCTATATCTTCACTAAATAATAAAACCCCGTTTATTGTCTGTACCATTCCTTTTACACAAAAGTTCCTTGGAAGATTAGTAGACTCTTGCATTGATCTTGAGTAAGACATAAGCTGGATTTCTGACCTGAACTCCACGCTTTAAAATATTTTTATCGTAATGAGACCCACTATCCATACAGTCGAAAGCATTATTCATTTTGAATGTAAACACTTGTATTGCTAGAGCTTCATTTGCACTATTTTTTAGGCAATTAAGTTGATGAGCCGTTTGTATTGATGCTGCCCTTGTCCTACTAAAGGTTTCCCTTGCCAAGCGAACACTCATTTTTTCAAATGCATTTGGGACTATGTGTGAACTTGTAAATTTCAAGCATGTTTTAACCACATTATCTCTTTCTAAATTGAATATTTCTCTGAAAACATCAAAGGAAACATTACCCTCTGGAGTGAGCATATCAGATTTGAGTAAAACATTACGCATGGATTTTAAAAAAATGAGGAAATCATAAAAACAAAACACCTAATAATTGGTAAGCTTTCCTGTTGTTAGGTCCTTGGTCGCCAACTATAGCGCACACTTTCAGACCAAGTTCTTGGCAAATTGTCAAATTATTTTCTAAAATGGACTTCAGGTTAACCCCTTTGACAGAGTTTGCAGAAACAAAATAATTTAAAATACTTTTCCAGCTATCAAAGAGGCCGTTTACCATGAAAACACAAATTTCATTGCCGTACAATCTTTTTCGATCCAGTCCTTTATCTTCAAATCCATCAATTAAGTCATTTTTCATATTGTACGAGAGATTTGGACGAATTTTAATTTCATCATATATCAGTACCACATTCCGTTCACGTTGGCTTAATGACGCAAACTTTGCTTTCAGAAAACAGTGGACATTGTTTTGGAATCCAGGTTGTAAGCCTTTAACAAGAGCCCAACGATAAAATGTGGATACGTGGGGATGTCTAAATCCCAGTCTATTTCAAAGAAATTTATAAGCATTCTGAGATCTGTAAAAAATGTTTTGGGAAAGTTCTCTTTCGGCAACATTATATTTTTTGGACTTGGACAGCCCCATCAATATACCACAAAAAATGTTCTAATGCTCTGAAATATCAAGTACTTGAATTTGCGATGATAAACTAATTGATATTTTGCTAGTTCGTAGAGCGTTATGCGTTTTAGTTCTACAGCGAAATTTTCTTCTCAAGCTTTGAATTTTAAGTTTGCAGCTTAATATATATTTTTTTTTCAATTCAGAATTTGTTTTCTCCTCTTGTGCGCATTTTTCTAATAATTTATTGCATCTAACGCAAGAAATATTTGAACTACTAGAGGTCCTTCTCCATTTTGGTATCAAAGATGGAAGATTTTCAAACTTAAGTCTAAATTTAAATTACAATTTAGATTTAAGGAGGGAACAGCGTCCCTTTTAAGCATTTTTCTGCCATTAAATTCCGAAGAAAAATGATTTTGACAAACAAAATATTTTCTTTCGCTCTTAAAATCGCCTGCCTGCCACCACAAATTACTCAAAATTTCATTTTTTTCATTTGAAGGACATGCAAAAATTTTCAGATCGGGAAAATTTCTTTTCGATTTTTTGCAAATCGAACAAGAAACGCCAGACTTCCTTTTACGTGTATCACACATATTTAAAAAGTACACCGCTGAGAAAAATCGCTCAGTCATAAACCAAAAATAGCCAAATCCCTCGAAAGTTGACGGCGAATGAAAATGAAATTGAAAAATAAAATCGAACAAAATCGACATTCACGTCCTTATCAAAATATATACATATGTATATGTACGATGTGCCTCCTCAATAAATATATACACACAAACACACAACAGTGTAGCGATCCAGATAAACACCAGCGACATAGTCAGTCATTCGTATATGTTCGTTTGCAAGATCGATTTAGACGTAAAACAAAATAAACGGTTGCAGCAAAACGAAATATGAAAAAAATGTGTGTATATCGAAGTTACAACACACTGGAGGATGGTTGATATCCATGACTACAATTCAAAATTGTTTCATACCGAATTGATGCAACAACTCTTAGGTTTGAGAATTTTATTGTCCTTGAAAAAGTGGTCATTTTTTTTTGCTCTGCATGCGGTATCTATGTATATCTGTGGTTTAAGCCTATAAATGTTAAGTTAGATTTTAAGCATTAACAGCTGAATACGTAACTAATTACTCTCTATAGAAAGCAACAAAAGGATTAAAACAGCCTACTGTGCAAATACCTCCAATCAAAGCAACTGATGGAAACCATTCTCTTCGCAGACTACCTAGAAAACATATTTAAACCACCAGTTGAAAATGGAAATATACAACCTACGTTAATAGGACCTTCAGAAGAAGATAGCGAAGAAATTCTGCTCACAACTCCTAATGAAATTTGCAACTTAATTAAGCATGAAATAAATGCAAAGAAAAGTCCTGGCTATGACCTTATATCTGGTGTCGTACTAAAGAACTTACCAAGGAAGGCAATAATAAAAAATAACAAATTTAATAAATGCTACATTTAAGCTTAAATATGTGCCTAGTTTGTGGAAGGTTGCTGACGTCCTAATGATTCCCAAACCTGGTAAACCGCCAAATGAAGTGTCATCTTACAGACCTATCTCGAAAAGTGTTTGAGAAAGTACTAGCAAAACGTTCAAATAAAATAATTGAAAGGAAAAAGCTGATTCCGAACCATCAATTTGGTTTTCGAAGGCAGCACTCTACGATACAACAGGTACACAGAATTACGAATAAAATCGAAGAAGCACTAGAAAAAAGGAAAGTTTGCTCGGCTGAATTCTTAGATGTGGCGCAGGCCTTTGATAAAGTATGGCACGAAGGACTTATCTATAAACTGAGATGTATGTTGCCAAATCAATATGCTTCTTTCTGAAATCGTATCTAGATGGAAGACATTTCAGAATAAAACCACAGAGTACTTATTCAAATCTAAGAGAAATAAAGGCAGGCGTACCGCAAGGTAGTGTACTGGGCCCAATATTATACTTATTATATACTAGTGATATTCCTAAATTAGAAAACCACACTATGGCAACATTCGCAGATGATACTGCAATACTAGCAGTAGGAAGAACCAATGAATAATCCACTGAAAAACTACAAATTGGCATAAACAAAACCTGTGAATGGACTAATAAGTGGAGAATCAAATTGAACGAGTCTAAGTCAGTCCATGTTGACTTTACTAATAAAAAAATTGAATATATACCAATTATTATAAACCAAAAAATAGTTCCATGCGCTAATACAGCGAAATATTTAGGTATGACTCTAGATGAAAAGTTGAGATGGAAAGAGCACGTAAAAAAGAAAGAAGAAAAAAGAAGAGTTAGAAATCAAATATAGAAAACTGCACTGGCTGATAGGAAGAAACTCATCCGTATCAATTGGAAATAAAGTGCATTTATATAATCAAATTCTGAAACCAACATGGACATATGGAATCCAACTATGGGTTTGTGCCAAAAAGACAAACATAGACAAAATACAACGTTTCCAAAATAAGGTGCTTAGAAATATAGTAAATGCACCTTGGTAGATAAGAAATACTGACCTTCATCGAGACCTGAAGGGAAAAAGTGTATCTGCGGAAATTCTAAAACATGCAAAAAAACACAAAGAAAAGCTAGAAAAGCACATTAACAGTTGCAAGAAACCACTGCATAATGAAAATCAATTAAGAAGGCTTAAGAGAACAAAACCTCTCGATTTAACTTAATATAAGAAAAATAAAAATTTATATACTTACTTATAAATACTGTAGCATAATAATAACTACGCTCCTACGACTATGCAACAAATTCCGAAGTGACTTTTCATTCTGGCAGAATTTTGGTTCGAACTGTCCTTTCATTCGAGGTTCGTGTCTGGGATGAAGTCTCCACAGCTCATGTCAACGAAAGAGACGGATAATATCAGGGATAAAAGGGAATTATAACTGCAAGAATTATTACATCAGAATTTCTCTTGTTCCAGTGGTCGAAGAATTTGCTAGAAGTTTCTGGCTATCAGAAACTTCTGCTATATAAGGACAGATGGCGATTGAGAAAGCAGCAGTAGTTTCTAAACTGTGGCGAAGAGATTAGAAAAGTGATAGTGGGCGAAGTTGTAATTTTGTGATAAATTGAAAGTTGAAATTTAACAAGAAGAAGTAATTAGTTTGGATTTGTGAATTAAGTAATTGAAAGGAGATAAAGTGATTTGAGAGGACAGAGACCTTGTAAGAAAAGAATTGCGAAGAACAGTATAGTGTGAACCTGAATTGTTCTATAGACTAGAAAATAAAGAAATAATTTCACAGAGTATTGTTTTATCTACTCGAGCCGTAGCGCGAATATTACAATACATACACACTCGATGAAACTCATACAAAGACTAAGATTTCAGAAAAAAATTGCTTATTAGTCCAAGTGACTAGATCGCAATTATGTGGGAGGTGGTTTTAGTCGGTCAAAATCCGACATGCTGATTACTCGGATCATCAGTATCTTTTGAAGATCTCCTCTTCCTCTAAAAAAAAAGAAAAGATTTTAAGCATATTATTATGGTTTTTGAAAAAGAGAAAAAAAATAAAATGAAAAGGAAAATACGGAATTTTTAGTTTCTTTGGGTCACGACACACGATTTATTGAGAGTGAAGAGTGCCCTTCTGTAATTCAGGGACTCGTTCCATATAGATAGCAGGTCATGTGATATCCGGGCAAAATATTGTTCGCTGATAACGGGTAAGTCAGCTTCAGAGTCGATAAAAAAAGCTGTACCTTCGACCGCCGATTTAGCCGTCCAGTGAAATTCCGACACCGTTCGTAGTAGCTCCTACGAAGCTACAAATGGGTTCTAACGTAGTGTCGGCTGATGGTTACTATAAGTAGTTGGGAGTGGCCGCGTTTGCTGGTAACTTGCTTGGAGAGCTTTGGGTAGTTACTGCTGATGGTCACTTCGGCAGTAGCGAGTTTCCCGCCTGGTTAGACGGAGTTTAGTCGATGTTCGTTTAGGTCCTTTCCCCCTGCTCTTGTTTCGCTGGTTGTTGGACGCTGCTGAGCAGGTGAAGATGGTTCGATGACCCCTTCGCTCAAATCAGAATGTCATCTCTTAGGCAATGGGTATGCTTGTTGACGTCTTCGCGGATGCCCGACGGCTACAAGGTTCTGTATCCGCTCGTTTCTGATACCATTAACAAATTGTTCTCTGGAAATGCCGATGTTGCTAATCGTTGCACTGAATCGTAAACGCAGCCAGAGGCTCTTAGGGCGCTGTAGGCGACTTTGTGGGAGTATAGCTTGTGTGGTCATTAAGCAGTAGCGCTATCGGAACAACCGTCGAAGAACTTCATAAGTGAGGGACTATCCTTATTGCATGACGCTAAGCACTGATAAGGTCTCTCCTCGCAGCTACATGGCTAGTCCGTTCGCTTTTTTAGTTTGGCTCCATCCATGAAAGTTGGCAACGATTTCAAATTGTGCCTCATAGTCCATCCAAGATGCGGTCCGATCGTACGGTTGCACTACACCCGGGTTGAAATTTCGTACCGGAGCTGCAGTCAGAAGTAGATGTGGGACTGACAGTGGTTGAGAAACCGAGTATAGCGTTCTGGATATCTTGGGGTATTGAGTGTAGTAGCTTTCGACGGCGACGGATATTAAGCTGAGCTCATTGCCAGTTCTGGCCCTGCAGCCTAGTTTACCCACATCGCTTCTTAGGGTTTCCTGAGTACGTCATATTAGCGTAACTGATAACTATTGCCAACCCAATTTTTTGGCGCTGGTCTAGCTATGTATCCAGTGTCGCTAATTGAGTTTCTTGGGACTACAAGTGCGCATGTTGATCGTGTTCGTACACCCGATGGCTGCGAATTCGACGGTGGTCATTTATTTTCATCACCTATTCCGCTAGTTGTGTTCCCTGGATCGGTGGGCTTACCGATATAGCATGGTGGCGCATCTAACAACCAGTGGCAGTGATGGGCGGTGGACTGTTGCTCTGCTCGCAATCCTGACTTTCTAACAAACATTCCTCTGGCAGTGAGGGGGACGGGGAGTTGTTGTTCATCACAGCTATCGATATCCTGTAGATGATGGCATTGGTCTGTAACCTGCTTTTCCAATTGTGTTACATAGGAAGGCTCCATTGAAAACCGTGATTTCTCTTGTTCATCGAGCCTTTTCTGACGAACAGCGGACTCAGCTAGAACTAGCTTTGATTCAGGGTGCACTCCTGCAGAATCAGCTTCAACTTCTCGACATTCGTAGTTTCTCTCGTGGTATGAATTATGCTTAATTCAGTTCACGCAAGCCTACACCTGACATCAATGTAGCAGAAACGGGACACGCAGCTGAAGAGACCTAAAGGGGAGATAAGAAAAAAAGACGGCTTGAACAGTTGTTTCCCGACTCTATTAGTTGAGTTTAAATTTGAACAATATACAGTAATACACAATTTAAATTCGAACGATATAATCGGCATTTCTGAGTCTTCTTCTAAAATCTTGTCAAACAATTCCTTGCGCAGCTGGAATGCTGATTGTCGGCAGTCATACAATAGCAGGAGGAGTTCTTTGGAAGAACAGTGCACAGCACAGGTATGTGATTTTTCCTTTCAACTTGTTGACCTGCGTCAGTGAAAGAGTGTTGAGGCGACTCTGCTTCATCGGAAGATGAGGGATTGACAGCTACAATGGCTACCAAGTAGGACTATAATACCTGGCTTGGTGGATTGTTCATGCGTGATAGTTTTTAAGTTTTTTTTTGCGATTTTAGTTTTTCTTTTTGTTAGCATAAACATTTGCATGATTTGTAGTAGGATGGTGACAGCCACAACGTACCGCAATGTCCGCCGAACTTAAGCCGAGCAACGACAAGAGTGCTCTCAGCCCAGGTGACCGTCTATTCGCTGTTTTCATTTTGCAAAATGTAATCGCGCCACTATCGAAGTATATTTTCTCTATTTCGCAGAAGTGATATGGCAAATTGTCTTTCCATCTTGCATTCATCTCGTTTAACTCCCATTTCTTTTTTTTCTATGTTCTATGTTAAGCTCTTCTATCAGGCGGCTTTCATTTTTTCCCCGCGACTTATCTGGCAAACCATTAATTGGCACTTTGTTACTTAGCCGGTTGTTTACTCCAAAATCCCGAAAGGCCAAAATTCCGAAAGTGAAACTGAAAATTTTATTATAGGAAAAACTTAAAATTTGGTGTTTGGTTACACGCCGTGTAACGTCGCCCTGAGAACTAGCATGTGAGGACGAAGGCCGTCCTGTGTATGAGTCGAAAAGATGTCCCATAGTGTGAAATCCTTATATCCCGCGAAGCGGTCCACTCAAGTACTGTTAAGATACAGGGGCCTGCCAGCAACAAACATTTACAATTGTACCCAATAAAATTTTTCAGGATTTCGAAATAAGGGAACGATTAAGTTAGTAAGTTAAAGCCTATCAAGAAAACACCAACATATCAAAAAGTGAAATTATGATTGCAAAATAATGAATGCAGAATATCTTAAGGTCAAATAATTACAAACCTAAATAAGAATTTGCCAAATAAAAACTGGGAAAAAATAAAATGCGAGTTGTTGAAATGTGAAATAATAAATTGCGAAATGATCGCAGCGAAATAGCAGAAAGCGTGAAAAAAGCAGCGGTTATACCATACCCCACTCAGTCCCTCAGTTGTCAATAAGGGATTTTGTTTCCACCTCAGTGATGTTCATCCCACCTTACATACATCCTTTCTATTACAGGGGGTCTGTCGATATTATTTCTCTATATTACAAACTAATGTAATTCCACGATCGTGTTCGAATTTGAGAGTACTCCTTTTTAGTTTCTTTAACAACTCAGAAATTGCGCAAACTTAATCGAATTCTATTTTTTGTTATATTTACTGAATGTATCTATCCCATCCAATAAAAGAAAATACAGTGTTGGAGTCTAAATACAGAGAAGTCTGTGAAGAAAGAAATGTATTTAAGCAACTCAGTGAAAAGCTGGGAAGCGAGATTGGGAACTTTAAACTTGAGCGGCAGCTGCTGAAAGGATAGGTTAATAATAGAAATTAACAGATCATCAATCCATATATTCTACGGACGAGAAGAATAGAAGTAGGGGGAAAGGAAACAAACAAAGAGCTTCCACCATCAAAAGAAAGCCTAAAAATGCCAGAAAAGGTCCAAAACAAAATAATGAAACCAGTCAAGTCAATAAAACCTCCTCCAATCGAAGTGCTTATGAAGTGTTACGTTTCAACACCATGCTTCCTCAGCGTGTCGAGATAAGACTGTTGGATGGAGAGTAAAATAAGACTCTGAGTTTTTTTTACAATATATAGTATTTATCTTTATTGAATTTGTTGTTCTTAATTATTAAATCTACTATTCGGTGCGCTATCTGGGCTAGGCAGCGACCTTTTAGAATTTTGGTTAAAACTGAGGGCCCGCTGTCTTTAGCTTGGCTGCGACCTTTCAGCTTAACTTTCAAATTCAACTCATGTTTCGATAAAGGTCATTGCAAAAAAAACTACATTTCTCATGGACATCTGAAAACATACTTAATGACCTAAAAATAGAAAAGCTTCAAAATCCTAGAAGTTGTCGACATGCTTAAGTACAAGAACAAAGTAAATTGTCGCTGTCAATGTAAATTGCCAATGCCATCTACAGAGGCTGCTTAGTAGCAAAAGAGTTGCAGCAGGTAAAAGACAACAAAAAAAGAAAACGTAAAAGCCTGTAAATAAAGACGCATCTAATGACAAAGAAACATAAGCAAAAAAAGCAAAGACAAAGAAAGTATGCAGAACGTTGTTACCAGGTTGGAAGATATGGAAAAGAATAATAAGACAATTCTGGAAAAATATCTTTCCTTGAAAAACAAAACAGCAACAATAAAGTTGTCCGTAAAAGATCATACTGATAGAAACATACAAATTTTAGAATAGAATGCCAATGGCCTAGAGAAACTACGCAATATTGTTAATGCGTCATGGTACGCTGATCTACAATGAAAGAGATCTAAAAGAAGAAATGGTAGAGGACGAGGTCAGGAAGGTCGCAAGAAGACATGAAGTTTGACTTCACAACGACGCCAATTTAGAAGTAGCTGAACTACTTTTAGTTATTATGGAATATTGAGAATTATAAAACATTTCGAACTAGTTGACTAGGAATAAGATCATAGTATAATATCATCACTCGAAATGAGTGATTTAACATACATACCTACGTAGGTACTCCAAAATTAAGGGAAACTGACAAAAGGCAGTTCTTCAATATATGTGTATAACCTCAGGTGTTAAAAAAATTGCAGATTATTTTGACGATTAGGTGCAATAATTGGAAGGATGACCTTCTTCGGGTATTTTTAGTCAATCAAAGCCCCACACTGTGGGCGTCGTGGCGTAGTGGTTAGTGTGTCGGATCACTACGCAAGAGGTTCCAAGTTCGAATCTCAAAAAACACCAACAAGTTTTTTTACGATCCCACCTCTCGCGAACGTCTGACAAACATCCGAGAGTATTGTTGTCACGAGAAAGCTTCTCAAAACAAATTGCCGTTCGGATCGGCACTAAACTGTAGGTCCCTTCCATTCGTGTGAAAAAATATAACGCAACAACACGATTGGTTGCGAGAAGCTAGGCCCTGGCACTTAAAGAGCTGTTGCGTCAAATTTTTTTTTTTTTTTTTTTTTAAAGCCCCACACTATCGCAAAGCTAGCATGCGATGTTTTCAACGATTTTATTTATCGTTGAAGATGGTTTGATCTTACCAACTTCGTATTGTTCTCCACAGGTTTTTCCACAATTATAATTTTTGTCACAAAATTTTTTTTTTGCAAAATTATATATTTTAGATACACTTCCTTGTAAAAATGTATACAGTTATGTGCATTTTTTTCTAACATACCTCACCATTATTTGTGGACTCCCCGTTAAAATTAATTATTATTTTATTTATAATTAAATGAATCGCGAAGTTCTTAATATAATTCACAAATGGAGTTTAATTCGGTAAAATGATTTTTTTTTATTTTTATATTTTGCGCGCGCCAAAGAGGATATGAATACTCTTATACTATTACAGGACACGGGCGTTGTGAAGAAGAGAGAGAGAGATAGAGAAAGATTTAGTGTAGTGGTTTGAAACTCAGATGGAATTAAGTTCCTGTAAACTCCAAGCGTTCAGATAACTGGGGAGCTTGTTTGTTTTGCTTTTGTCGTTGTTCAAGATTCACAGTATTTTGTCCATCCTCCTGATGTCATCATTATGATCAAGTTGCATTTTCAACAATATGACCACTCTACTGCCAGTGTTATGCTTTCGCAGCAGACCTGACTTAAGGCTCCATCAAACGTTAAATTCAACCCGGCGTTGAAACGCGACGGTAAAACGTGGTGTTGTGTGAAATTACAAATTATTTTCATCATTCGGTGTTGACGCGCGGCGTATTAAAAGTGTTTTGAAGTTTTGTGTCATAAAAAAAGCGGTCTTCGTCTGATTCTAGTTCTCGGCACAACCGGTGGTATACTCCGACTTCATTTCTCTTTTTATTTATGTCGTGAACCCAAATTCTTTTTCTTTTCGAAAACGTAGCACAGCAAATAATAATAATTCTTCATCCGAGCTGCTTGATATTTTATTAAAATTAAAATCTTAATTATTTTTGACCGCTCTCTGTTTGACGTTCTTAACCGCGGCGTTAAGGACGCCACGTCAAAATAATCTAACTGCCGCGTAAAATGATCTCACCGAGGCGTTAAAAATGCTCTCTATTTGACGGAGCCTTTAGCTTTCGCAATTGATCGACTTGACATCAGGATTTGAACCGTGAACCAACAGCGTGACAAGCGATGATGTTACTACTACACCACGGCCACCCTTACTTAATTATAAGTTCTACTGAACAATTAGAGATTAGGCGAATACGAGAAATTCAACACAGTTTTAAATATACGATTATCAGTTACAGCATTCAAAGCCAGGTCCCCTTTGCCATCGCACAGCAGCTTTTATAGAGAGTAATGTCTTCGCCTGGTTCGAGGTATAACCGCTTCCTCGTGTACTATTTGGGGCCTACACTACATAACCCTACATAACTAAAATCTGTAACTCTTTTCTTTTATACTTGCCACTATTAATTGAAAAAACCTAATACAAAACGATGCTAAATGAAGAGATTTAATAATAACTGAAGTTGTATTATAACAGTAGCGGTAGCTATTTATATAAGTAAGAAATTACTTAAGTATTCAATAAAAATCCTCAAAAGATACTAAATTTTTTTGCTGTACATTATTGTATCATATGTTACTTTCGATGCCATCAAGGAAAATGCAACATTCCCATTCAACTGAAAAGGCAAACTTTAAACGTCTAAGAGCGCCAAATATTCCTCCGAAGCTATTTTTTTAAGACTACTGAGAAGGTGTAGCATACCAAATTACTCAACAAATTCCTTCATCACCTTATGCACAAGTATTTTGCTGCAGGATATACAAATATTCCTCAAAATTGTTAAGATTTTGAACACTCAAGTACAGGTTACGAAACATATCTGTATTCGCACCTCTCTATTTAGCCAAAGGGGAAGATAATATTAAAATGAAAGGGATTGTGTGTTTTATAAGGTAAATAAAGTTTGATATACGACATGATATTATGTTGTTGGTTGGGATGATTCTAAGAATTTGCGATAGACCAATATTACTAGCCATTATAGATACAAAAGGAAACAGATTAATTAGTGAAAAATAAACCATGATAACGAAATAACGCTGCGTAGCCACGTATGTAGGTAGGTAGGGTAGGTACCTACCTAGCCACGTATGTAAATGTTCTTATTTTGGTAAAATGGTAGTAAAAATAGGTTTTCAACAAATAATTCTTCTTATGTTCATTACAGAATATAAGCAGCTATGACGAAATTAAAGTCAGACAAATAGTCTTCAACTATTAGGTCACAATTTTTCACGAATTTGTTTCCATTTTAAAGCCGCAAACCTTTTTACTCGCATTACACCAAGTAATCTAAAAAAATAAGCTGTAACTCGATGGATACTCGTATGCTTAGGGGTATCCGTTTTAGCTTGTTGTTTTAACTTACATTTCTCTACGCTTAATTTAAAATTAAAACAAAGGCAGATATAAATACATATGTATATACGTATACACTCAATGGTGGTCATTGAAATAGTGCCATTCCATGTTACCCATAACATTCTACAAAATCCATTATTTAAGACAATGAATGAACAGAAAAAACTCTTTCAGTTAAACTTAAACATTAACTCATAGAGGAAAACAAAATATCCGAAACAATAAAAGAAAAAATTAGGATTAAAGCCCTGGTCAATGAATTCAGAGTAAAATGCAACTGGCTGCTTCACAGCGTCTAGGCATTGAGTCAACTTACGATTGACACCGCTTTATGGATGACGATTCCTTTTGCACAACGTTTCACAATTCTTTTTCATTTTTAAAGTGATGCTTGCTTACAGATATCTTCAGTTCCTGACATAAGTTTTGGATCGGATTTATGTCCGGTGATTGAGCTGACTAAGACAGAACTGCCAAGTTATGATCATCAAAGAACTTGTTTGCCTTTCTCGAAGTATGTTTTGGATCATTATCTTACTGAATTGTCCATCTCAAAGGTATATTATCCTCGGCATAAGGCAGCATCACATTCTCAAGGATATAAACATATTCATGTTTTTAATCCAATATATTGGACCAAGCCCATACTAGGAAAATGATGCCCAACGTTTAATATTGCCACCTTTTGTGTATTTGGCTGCGAATTTTTCATTTGGACGACGGCTCACATACTTTTTGCCATTAGATCTTTGCTTCATCATTCGATAGTATATTTCTGCATTTTTTTATTCCTTCTGTGCCTGTCCATTGGAGGTGGTCATTTGCATACTGTAAACGTATGTTATGTGCCCTTAACTTATTAGTGAAACCTTTCTCGTCACGCTTCCATGAAGATTTGGCTCCTGCAATTTTCGTCGAATTGTTTGTTCACTTATTTGAAGGTCTAGTTCGATTTTAATATTATACGAAGGCTTTTTCGTTTTTAATGCATTTTCATTTTTTGAATACATGAACTCTTAACAGCTAGACACAAAAAACGTTTAAAACTAGCTTAACTAACTTAACTATGTTATATACTAACTTAATGGCCCTATGCGGGCGCTTTAAGCTAAACCTAATGCTTAAAATATGTTTTTCGACATAACATAACTTAAAATATTTATTAAATCTATACTTACAAATATTGGGAAACTAAGAAAAAATGTTTAAGCAAAAACTTTGTAAATTAACTCTATTTTTATCTATATATAAAACTTACAAACTACCTAAAAGCTACTTATTCTAAGATACGTGATTAAACACACAAATTTTTTTTTATACACATATATATGTACATATCTATAGATATATTGTGTACCTATATACACATAGTGAATACATACATATATACATATGTATAAGGTTTTTTTTTTTATTTTTTTTATATTTTTTTTGTAAACTACTTAAACCGACCTTAAAACTATGTAAGTCGGCCAGGCTATAAAAGGCTATACCGACTTTGCCCCTTGTGAGGCTACCCCGAGTCAAAAGGAAACGACGAGGGAGTTCCCTCTCCGTCTCCGAGCCACCAGAATTTCTGCTGCTGTCTTACTACATCTGATACCGCTCTACTAAACCGGAGACGCTCCGTGGTGCTGTGTGCGACGTGTCGGTCGTAGTTAATTCGCCTGTCTGCAGCATTTCGGGCAACATGGTAGATTAGCGGCACCGCTACCCTATACTGTATCAGACCTTCTCTATCTAAACATAGGAACGCCTCGGGGGGGATGAAGCCGTTAGGGCGCACGCTCTGGTGATACAAATCATTGGCGTAGTATGCCCCAGAGATCAGGTTATTCATCGAGGTCATTGCTCTTACAGTGTGCCTTCGAATCATATTGATCAGGAAATTATCCACTCTGTTTATGTTCGCCCTATTATACAAGACCTCAATAGAATAGAATTTTATGTACTGGGACTCTGGTGTTCTGTACAACTGAAGACAAGCCCTAAAGCAAGCCCTCTCAAACACCCGAATCCTTTACATCCAGCTTGCTCCCACGTTGAACCACACGGGACATCCATATACGAGCATGGGCCGAATAAGGGCGATGTAGCAGATTACCTTCACCCTTGCATCGAGTTGGCTGCTATAAAACAGTCTCTTTATAAGGGTAAATGCACCTCTGGCTCTGACCAGAGCAGCATCTACATTTTTGTTAAATTATTGATATTGATCTAGCCAGATCCCAAGGTATTATGCGAAGCTTAAACAGGTTTGACTTCGCGTCACGAATAATTCTTTGATTGACTTGAAATGTAGTTTTTAGCTTTAAAAACACTTTTTCCATCATCCACTTTGTTCGCCGATTATTTCAGCAATTTTTCGTTGCGATTTGCTTTATTTTGCAAAGTCAAGATCTGTGCTCGCTCAGTACAAGTACAATGAATTCCTGAACCCATAGATACTAAAAATTGTTACGAAAATAACGCAAATTTAAATTGCTAAAATAACTCGATACGATAATTTTTTAAAACACTCTAAGTGCTAAGAAAAATCCTTAATCACTACTGCCTCTATTATTCGGACCACGGAAAACTATAACTTCAACTTGAAAATTAATTTGTTTACATAGCTGAGACGGTAGTTTCTTGTACGTGCACATGCTAACAATATAAAGACTCTCTCTGATAGATTATTATTATTATCATTTATGTATGGTTAACTTGCACTGCGATCTAATAGTCTATTGTGCCCCCTGCTAATACCTAGGGGAGATTTATTCCCTCATTAGAGTTTCTCTCAGAATATAATTCCTTCAGAATTGTTATCGAGGGTCAAACACTCTTTCTTTGCCTTGGCAACGATAGTTCACCCTACAGCACCCTTTCTAATCCACTTTCTCCTAGGAATCTGAGAATGAGAAGTGGATCTATGGTTGGCATATCCTCATCTGATAGTTGGTACTTTAATTCATATTCATATAATTTATTCATTATAGTCTCACACAGTAAGATACAAATCTTTTAAAATAGTGCAAGCTTCAGTACTTATTACAATACTATAATATATTAATGTTACATTACTAAGTGACAAACAAAAAAAGATGAAAAGATAGTGTAGCGTAGAATTAAAAACAAAAATTTAAAATTAAGTGAATTAAAATAAATATATAAACAATAATAATAAAAAAAAATTAATTGAATAATTAGCAAATAAAAGAAGTTTAGTTATTATATTTATGCATAAAAATAAAAAAAAAATAAAGTAAAACCAATCATCATCACAAGGCCTCCAAGTATTGCTTAAGTCTCACCTTAAACCGGGTTGTACAACTTATCATTCTAACAGTTCGGCGAAGGGAGTTCCATAGCCGAGTAGCATTTATGAAAAATTGGCGCTCAGATACTGGGAATGAATAGCGTATTGGAACAAGGTCGCAATTTCTGCTAGAACGCGGAAAACGTATCTTGTTATAAACATAAGGCGGTTGACGTGTTTGCATAACATTGTGAAGCATCGATATCGTTCTAAATATAAAAAGGTTCTCCAGAGTGAGGTCATATATCGATTTAGAGAAGGAGGAAATGTGGTCATACCTCCGCCGTCCATAAATATACCGTGCGATACTATTGTACTCTACATTAAGTCTTCGTCTGTGTTCGTAGTCGCAGTTGTAGAAAATTTCGCATACGTACAACAAAATGGGAATAAGCAGAATTTTGGCAAGCAGGTGATATTCTTTGAGTAGCCCATAGCATACGAAGACCTCCATAAACTTTGCTTACAGTCAATCTGATGTGGTCATTCCAGGTAAGTGTTTTATTGAATATTATACCAAGATTCCTCGCAGAGTCAACGAACTTGATGGTTGTATTATTAAGGCGTATTTGTGGAAAATACGACGTATCAATAAGATTTCTGGAGATTACCAGACATTTTGATTTGGTAGGATTTAGGCTGAACGGGTACAATTTTAACATGTTTCTAAGCAGTAGGAAAAACTCCGGTCATGAGTATTGTATTAGAAAGATGTGTTATATACTTTAATGTGAAAGGAAGAGTTGCCTTTACAAATACTGGGTGAATTTCATCAAATCTAACAGAGTTAGACTTAATTGATATGCAACTCTCTAAAACATCAACTTCATCAACGGCAGTGAAACTAAACCCAGTACCAAAATGCGCGCTAGAGATATCCTGTATGTATGCAGAAGACATACTATTATAATTATTAAGGTCTATAGAAGATAGTGAAGTAAAATTCTGGTTCAACTCATCGCAATCAACATTAATGAGATTTCTATTAATCTGTTTACCTACACCTATTTCTCTTAGATTTTTCCAAAGCTTATGCCCAGGTAGAGCAGAATCTAATCGCGAGGTGTAGAAAATCTCTTTGACTTTCGTATTTCAAACGTAACTTTGTTTCTCAAATCACGTTATACCCTCAGAAGCAAATCGAGTCTAAATCGCTTCCAACTTTTGTAAGCTTGGTTTCGCTTTCGGATCAAATCTTTAATATTTTCTGTAAACCAGCGTTGCTCTTTTCTTCACACTGATGAGGTATTCAGGGGGATATGAACATGATGGCTAATATTTCCTTGAATAAAAGATACTTGATCATCTACAGAGGGCATTATATATATTTGGAACCATTCGATTGACCTAAGGTCTTCTTCTAGTTGACGTGAATTAATACTTCTGAAGTCTCTCTAACTGTGAACAGTATTGAAGCAGGCTGGTTCACATTGGAATGTTAAATGAATGAAATCGTGATGAGAAAAGCAAGAAGCAGAGAGTTGATCATAATGGAGAACTTTATTCAGATGATGACAAAAAATACATCAAGAAGTGTGCTGTAGTCCTTGGTAAAGTGTGTGGGGGTTGATGTATTTACTGGTACTAGATTAAGCATTCTCAAACTATCAACTAGGGATGATTCAAGTAGGAGGTTGCTATTAAAATCCCCAGCAAGAACGACAAATGGAGATATAAATGAGTGCTCATTTCATTTACTTTTCCAAGCATTTCAATCTTTTGTGGGTCAGTACCCCACATGACTCCACATGCTGTTCTGGATACTCACTGGACTCGTTGCAGAATCTGGAAAGGCCTTCGTTTGTTATAAATAGTTTCCTTAAATGCTCCCCGAGTTTACAATTCCCCGCTCTAAAGCCTGTTAGGATACGTAAGTTGTTCTTGTTAAGGCAGACGCACGCTTGGAATCTCTTCCACTTGTAGTGTCTCAGAAGTTTCTTAGCTTGCCTCTCACTTGGAGTATTGACCCAGGTTCTAACCCTGTTTTCTTTCTCCATCTTTCTCAATTCTTCGCATATGGGAAGATTTCTTATTGCGCAGAATATTTCAGGTCAATGAAGGATTCTGCCCCTGTTCCTTCTGCCGTTCTCGAGCCGTCCGTAAACCACTTTATTGTGTGGTTACTCAATCCGTATTTTATGGATTCATTGCTCCAAGCTTTTTTGTTACTTTACTTCGTACTGAATTTTTTATCGAAGTTAAATTTCCTGGTCCTATCTCCCCTAGGAATTGCCAGAAGGGGTAATTTCTTGAGAACTACATCATATCATCTTTTGAATTGATGCATTTCACACTCGCGAGGCCCTCTTTTGACATCCTTAGGATCGTCCGCTTTGCGTATTGCTCAACTACAATATGAAACGGAATTATTTCCAGGAATACTTCCATGGTAGCAGTTGGACATGTTCTCATGGCCCCAGTAATACAGATGCAAGCCAGTGTTCGCACTTTAGTGAGGGTTGTGACTAGACTGGTTCATTTGGCCCACGCTATCGCTCCATATGTGATCATTGATCTCACAAGGGCGATAAACATCTATCTTAGAATGCTAGGGTTAAGTCCCCAAGACTTACCCGCTAGGTTCCTAATTATCATGAGAGCACGGGTGGTCTTTTTAGATATCTCTTTTGTGTGCTTTTCCCACATGAGTTTACTATCTAGGTGTAATCCTAGATTACAGTGTCAGTTCCGTGCCCGACAGCCAAATTGACTTCAGTTCAAGCTTTCTTTTCCTTGTAAATGGTATTATTGTAGTTTTTTCCCGGTTTATATTGAGCCCAGCCATGCAGCACCATTCTTTAGTTCCTTGTCTACTACGTTAATATTCCTGAACTTTTGGACATGGGTGTGTTGCAGATTTCGGATGAAGATGTAAATAACGCGTTAGAAAAACAAAATTTAAATACCAAATAGAACAAATTTGTATCTTCCGTTTGTCATCCGCCAACATTTTTTTCAACCAATCACTTGGTACTAGTAATTTTCTTAATGAATGAAAATATTTTATTATAATTTCAATTTTGAAAAGCAATTTGAAATAAAAAGTCAAAAACTATCGACTTATATCAAAGTTTTCTGCAATTGCAACATTGTTTGAAATCATTTTTAAGGATAAACGTTTTTCGTGGTTATTTCTAATAAAGGGTCTTTCATTAAGCGTTTCCTATATTTAAATTTAATTGAAACAAAGTGTGTGTGAGATATCATCGACATTTTCTTTCGTTTGAAAGGCCTATCGATGCCATTATATATGGAATATAACGTCGTTCAAATGTTCACGCGGCTTCTATGGGTGGTGCGCATCCGAAATGTCCATTTTTCCATGACTCTGGCGCATAAACCAGGCTGAATTTAACCGATGGCATGGGTTATGTTGGCTTTGAGGGCCGCTGTGGTTTGTGGCTTATTCGCATAGACCTGCGACTTCAGAAAACCCCACAAGAAAAAGTCTAACGGGGTCAAATCGCACGATCTCGGTGGCCAGTTCACATTACCTCCACGTGAGATGACCATGCCCTCGAATCGATAGTGCAGAATTTCCAATGTGGCGTGAGCTGTGTGGCACGTAGTGCCGTCCTGTTGAAACCACATATCGTTGGTGTCCATATGATCCAATTCAAGCTAAAAGAAGTTGGTAATCATCGACCTATAGCGCTCGCCGTTGATGGTGATGGCCTGGCCAACGTCGTTCTCAAAGAAATATGGACCGATGACGCCGCCAGCCAAAACAGTGACTTCTTCGGATTGCATTGGACGCTCTTGGATCTCATGTGGATTAGTATCGTCCCAAATTTGACAATTTTGTTTGTTGACATACCCATTCATCCAGAAATGGGCCTCATCGCTGAAGAAGATTTTTCGATGAAAATTAGGGTCAGTTTCCAACAGCTCCAGAGCCCATTCAGCGAACACACGTCGTTGTCTATGGTCATTTACTCCTGGGTCAGTTAAATTTTGTACGGGTGCAGGCGCAAGTCACGATGCAAAATTCGCCAAGTTGTGGTCTGCGAAAGGTGATGCGAAATCGACTGCCTCGGATTCTCCTGCACACTCTCACGGACAGCGGCGATGTTTTCGACAGATCTTGCGTTTCGTCGACGTACGGGTGTTGGTTGATCGTTTACTGAACCAGTGGACTCAAATTTATCCACCATGCGCGCGGAACGTTGCCCGAACAGAACACTCATTTTGATAAAACAATTTTATTATTTGCACGTATTGTTGAACGCTATATAAATCCATGGTGATTTGGCAAAACAGACTGAATAAATGGCAGCCAATTTGACAGATGTAGCTTCAGCAATATGGACGCTATCAACTGTCAAAGTTCGGAAGTCCCTATTGGAAGACCCTGTACATGATCGACATGGCTTTTTTCAGGTAGGTCATTTATGTATTACTAAATATATTTTTAACAGTTTTGAGAATCGATTACAAGTACACTACACATATTTTTTTTGTTAAACCTTTGATAGAGTCCACTACACCTTTCTTTGAACAAACCTAAAATCATTCGGATTTCATTCCGCAATTTATGTAATAGAAGGTAAATGATACAGGTGAAAGTTCGACACCTCGCGTAATAGAAGTAACTTCTGGCGTCCCACAAGGTAGTCATCTAGGCCCGTTGTTATTTTTTTTATTTGTGAATTATGTTCACGAAATACTGCAAGTTTGTAACGTTTTAACTTTCGCATATGATTTGAAATTATTTTCTCATATGGCTGACTGTATTAGATTTCAGTCAAATATTAATAGGTTATCGGAATGGTAATCATAACGTTTTGGAACATATTATGTAAATATGTAAGATTATTTCAGAATATCATATAACAACACCGTTTTTGTGCGAGTATTTTATAAGTGATCGTACACTTCAGCGATTCGTGGAAGTCAAAGATCTCGTGGCCATATTTGACAATAAATTAAATTTCTCACTGCAATATGATTATGCCAAGTCAAACTCTTTGTTAGGCTTTCTTGAACGTAACAGAAAAGACTTGTGAGATGTGCAGTCTTCAGTCTTAAAGCATTATACCGCTCGTTGGTTATTCACCATATGGTATTCATAAGCTCAGATTGGAAAGCTTTATCAAAACTGCACGAGATATGCCTTTCGCAAATTAAATATGTTTGGTGAACTTCCTAATCATGACAGAAGATGTAAATTGATTGACTTCCAAACCTTTAGATTTAGGCGAAAAGCCACTTCTGTCATATTTTTTCGCGATATACTTAATAATTATCATATACTCGTAAACCCACTGGAATTAATTTCTCTTATAAATGTGCAATATATGCTCCTCAAAGGTCACTTCGCGTGAGAAACTTTTTTTTTTTTTGTAAAAAGGCAAAGAACAAATGATGGTAGTAATAAGCCTATTATAAGTTGCATACGCACGTTTAATCAGGGGTCATATTACGACATCAGTTAACGAGTGAGTGAAATCCATACGCTATCGTGTGATCGAGTAACTACAATGGGATGATCACATAAGAATGGTCACGTATCGAGCGCACTTTGAAAGTTGTACTAGTACAATTCTTCTACATTGAATTGACATGGCTGACAAATGTCAAAAGTATTTATTTTTGTGTGAGAAAAAGTTGTGTATTTATCCTCTTCAATTAAAAATGGAATATTTGCTTCATCTTTCATCTTCTGATTCAAAGGATGATCGCTATGAGTCTATTGAGCGAAGACATTTAAGAGATAAAAGCGATCCCTTCTGTTTACAAGACTCTGCGTACGTATACAAAACTATTATTTTCTGAAAATATATTTCACAACATATACTTTTGATTGAAGTTTTATTAAAAGATTTGGGCTAAATAAGAGTACATTCGTATTTATAATGGAAGATACATTTTAGAAGATATACCTCAACCGCTGTCCCAGCTCCACTCCAATTAGCTGCAACTTTATCCTTCCTAGGAAGTGGAGGATACCAACATTCTGTGGGTATGATTTGCCTATGCACTTACATTTACTTACAATTAAACAAACTAAGCGTTTTAATTTTACGCTCTTGGATCTCATCGGAATGTCGCAGAGCGCAGTTTCCAGAATAACCTCTAACGTTTTGGAGGCCATGGAGGAAGTTTTGTGCCCAGAAAACATAGCCTTCGAAAAAAATTGGAATGATTGTAAGGAATTTTTTTTCCAAAAATATAAGATACCATGAGGTCATAAGATATTTTAAACAGTACTCGTATGTAATGTATCCCAATGTTTTTGTTACTTAGTCATAGGTTGTGTTGACGGTAGACACATTGGAATGCAACAACCTCCTCTAAATGAGCATATGTTCTTCAATCGAAAAGGATTTCACAGCATCAATTCAATGATCGTAAGAACATACAAAATAGCAGCAATTTAAGTAATACAATTCTGTTTAATATTTTATTCGAAGATTTGTAATCATGAGTGCAGAATTTTAGCAATTAATTCGATATATGGAGGAGCCGCTCATGACACTTTTTTGTGGAAGCATTCCAGCGAACGACAACACCGAGGGAGTAGATTTGTTGATTGCCAAAATGAAAACTTTTGGCTTCTTGGTAAGGATAATACGAGTATAAATGGCAAAATATTTTCCCTTCTCTGAACCATGCTGTTATATTGAACGTGATTCCGGATATCTGTTGGAGCCTTGGTGCATCATTCCCTATAGGAGTCCACTGGAGGGTTCTTTGGAGTCAAATTTCAATGCCATACACCCCAAAGCAATATGCATCATCGAGAGAACTATTGAAATTTTAAAAGGCCGTTGAAGAATATTTATTTATGACAAGCGAGGGCGATACACACCTGAAAAACGTGTGCGATTTGGAAATGTGTATGCTGCGCTTCATAATATCTTTATAGATTTTAAAATTCTGTCCAACATTTCACACATAGAGCCTGAAAGGCTTTCAGAACATCCCATCGGGGTAGGAAATGAACCACTTTATAAAGTCGGAGAAAAAAGAAAAAATTGTATAAAATATTCACACCAATAAAACAATCAATAAAACTTACTTTTGCATTATTTATCACATGTTAATTTAAAGGAAAAAAAACTTTCAAATAACAAACTTAAAAGAAAGCAATACTTGCTTTTTAAATAAAATATAACAAAATAAAACGTAATTCTAAGCCATATACATATCAGCCGTATTCATTATATTTCCCTATTTGCCATTTGATTCATGGTTAACTAATTATCACAACTGTGAACTAATAATAAGTAACTTTGCTTTAATGAACACTTTTGTAAACACTGTTTGAAAATTGTATTTTAATAATGTCAAACAATGCTATGAATCGTCATCACAAAACAAAAAATGGAGACAGGAACTAAACGTAAGCGCGTTGAAAATTGGGATTCGGAAGAAAAAGTAAGTTTAAAATAATTTTCAAAAGAATTTTTGGTTACTATTACGTTTTAATATTTTTAGCAACTCTTAAAAGAGTTAATAAAAGAGCATATTGATGTTGTAGAGGACAAAAGAACTGACAGCAATACCTCTCAAAGGAAGCGCGATGCTTGGACGAACATTTTGAAATGGTATTTACATAAATTTTTGAAATTTCATATTATGCACATACAGGTACTGAAACAATAAATTTTTCAATTAAAGATTCAACGAGGTCAATAAAAATGAGCATGGTCTTACCCAACTGCAGTTCCAATGGAGGAATACGAAAATGCGACTTAAGGCCAAAGATAATCGCTATCGTGTTCTGGTAAATGCATCCGGTGGTGGTGCAAGACCTGCATCTCCGAAAGGAGTAGATGCAGAGATAATGGCCTTAATTCCAAAGGAGTTTGAAGTCGACTTCAACATTTTTGATAACCATGGCCCAGCTCAGCAGGTATTAAAAAAATTGGAAAACTTAAGCAAAAATGTCTACTTTTTGTTTCAGTTGTCTGTTGCTGACAGTATTCTTCCTGAGGATAGCGAAATAATAAGCTCCCCCCCAAAACACGAAACTGTTTCTGGCCTTCCGAGTGCTTCAACTTCCAGAGTTTCTCCCACCCCTGCACTCATCCCGAAAAAGAAGTCCAAAACCAAATATGTAAGTTGTAATTAGCACCACACAACAATGTCAAAGACATATGTATATATATATTTGCATTTTAGGTTCAATCGAATGACAAATATTATAAGAAAGAACTTTTTCTTATTGCTAAGAAGGTGAGGGAAAAGGAGCTAGAGTACATGAAGGAAGTACACGAGGCTCAGATGAAGAGCATTGCAATGAAAAGAGAGCTTAAAATGCATCTTATACAGGAAGGACACAATGAAAAAATAAAAATCATGAATAAAAAACAATAAGTAGCAAAAGGAATAGCGTTTTTATTATTATAAAATAAGATTCATGTTTTTTTCAACAAAAGTGTTGGTTAATAAATGCCCTGCGGCTAATTTCCGGTAAATCGGCTTGTTGTTCTAGAGGTGGTTGCATATAATCATTTGGGGTTTCCAAATCATGAAGATCTTCTAAAAGAAAAAAAAAAAGAAAGTAGAAAACAATACATATTTACTAAGGTAAGGCCAGTCAAATTGCTTTATAGTTACCAAGAGCATCATTGAAATCAATGGCTAAATTGTGCAAGACTGCTAGAGCACTTACTGTTCTTCTAACTGATTAAGAAGGATGCGGAATCTCTGTTTCCACACGCCGAAACATCTTTCAACAGCAGTTCGAGTTCCAATATGAGCATTATTGTATCTCTTCTCTGCCGGGGTTTGGGGATTAAGCAGGGGTGTAAACAGATACGGCGTGCACGCATATCCACCATCACCCACCAAGCGTCCTCTGAATTCTCCACTTTCTAAACGACTTTTTATTCTGCTCTCTCTAAATATCCTAGAGTTGTGAGTACTTCCACGCCAGTGACACACAATATCTCGTATCTTTAGGCGCGCATCACAAACGACCTGGTATAAAATAGCATTAGGCATATAATTTTTCGAAACCGTAGTATTTACCTGAGTATTTATAGAATAGTAGCCCTTTCTGTTTATATAATATTGACTCGCATCACCTCCTATTCTTTGGATACGTATGTGGGTGCAGTCGATTGCACCAATTACATCTGGAAATCCTTTTATATCACAGAATTTAGAAATGACACCCAACTGATCCTCAACAAGGGTTGACATATTCACATACGCATGCCTTTTTGATGCAAAAGCGTTTGCCACTCTTGCACATATCCTGCTCATTGTGGGCTGACTGAAGCTATGAATTTCAGCAGCATCGACTTGAATCTTCAAAGAAATTTTGTCATGCTATAAGAGTCTGTACACAGATGTGTATGTATGAATATGGTTAACTTACTTCATTCCGACCCCAGCATCGAATCGCTGCCATTACCTCCAACTCAACAGGGATATATCCACCTCTATTATCGCCTTCCAAATCGTTACGAACAAAATCAATTAAACTTCGCATATTTTCCTTCGAGAATCTATATTTGCTTCGGAATTCGTACTCAAGGAGATCTTGAAGAGGATTAATCCGTTTTTTATATATCTTTGGACGTTGCGTGTTAATAAAATCATTTAACATATCTAAATGATTTATAAAACTTGTAAAAGTATCCGTTTTGCCCGTGAAGAATATTTTCCGTGATTATTAAATGAAAAAAATAATTTGCAACTGTCACTTTGACTGAACTTTGAATGCGAAATTCGGCATTTAAGTTAATGAAGACTTGATCAACGTTGATTAGCTACGGAAAATGTAATGAATAACGAATGACGTATTAAAGGGTAATTAAACTATAAGCAGGGTTAATTCGTAGTTGATGATGCTTTATGAATGACGCCAATTGAATTTAAAAGTCTTTAACTCAATTAAAATGTATACATAAATCAACACTTGCTTTAAAAAAAAAGTAATTCAAACACTTAGTACTTAGATATATAAAAATAAATCACAAAAGGAGTTCAGTCAAAAAAATTAAATAAAAATTAAGTAAAACGTCTCTTCAAATTATTGTTTTTTTAAAAGCTCTAACTCAATCTCTTTGATTTGGTATTTTTATTTGTGGAGATCCATAAATGTTTTCTTCCATTTCGAGTATCCACTCTTGGATTTCGATTTTGCGCTCCACCAGCTCCAAATGCTTGTCCAATTTTTGGCAAACTGTTGTGTGAAATATTTGTTCCTCCTTCATTTTACTTTTTATCACACTTAATTTTTCATTAACACTAGCAACTCTTTTCTTTCCTTTTCTTAATGAAGGGCGAAGCACATTCAAATTGCAGTCCGAAGCATCACCCAGATCATCATCATCGCCTGGAAATGAATTGTTATTCTCAACTTCTATTGGTGCCACAGAATTTACTTCTGTTGGAGTGGGGCAATAGAAGTAACTAATTTCAACTCCATTTGATGTTGATGGCATAGATTTTCTGGATACTAATGGTGTACTTTCTTTAGTTGTTGGTGCTGGTAATAAAAGCCGGGAATCTTCTCTTGCACCGAAAGTTTTGGCACTAATTCCTTCGACTGCCACGTCTAATCCACAGGCGGATGATATTGCCATATCCACCTGACTTAGGTATTTCTCTTCATAGGGGCCACCTCCAGTTTTCTTTTTCGAAAACTTCAACATCAAATCGGAACAGACTTAAAAAATACACTCACCTTTCTCCAAGATTTAGAGTCCTTAATCGGTGGCACCTCGGAGTTTAATTTTTGAACCAATTCATCCCATAATTTAATGGAAGTGACTTTCCCCTGGGCGCACGTAAGGACATTTTTTGCCAATTGTGGGTGACGACTCATAAATTCTGCCAATATTTCCTTTTGTAAAGGGTTAATTTTATTTAGAATCGACCTGAAATAAATTTTAAATAATAAATTAAAAAAAAAACACGAAAATAATAATAAACAAAGATGTTCTTACATATTTTCTCTCAAATGCACCTCAGCTCGTCACCAGAAACCATATCGAATAAATAAATACACGACCACTTATGACAGAATGCCAAATTTCGAAATTCGATACTCGATCTCTTAAGCGGTCATGCCAAATCAACATTTATCAGTCACGTATTGCTCGATAACTGATGTCGTAATTCGACCCCAGATTTTCAACAAAACTGATATTTGTTTATATCAAGCAGAATTTGTAAACAGCGTTCTTCGATTTCTGAGTAAAATATTATTATTTGTTTGAAGTAGTCTTTAAGATTGAAGATCGGCGAATGATTTCTTAATCGCGCAACAAAAAACAGTTGTGTAAAGCTATACTAAGGACATACGAGTACACTGTGAGAACGTTCTATGTGCTCTGTTATGGAAGCAAAAAAAGGAAACAACAATGAATAGCTATGATGCGTTGATGATAGACAAAAAGCGAGAAGCTATTAGGAAGCCATATATTAACAATATCTGAATGGTAACAAAACCATAAACTAGATAAAAGAGATTAGAAGATAGAAAATAATGTCTACATCAATTTCAAAGATTATCTAAATGTGCATAACTTTACCCTATTGTATTTACTAAACTGTTGGCTAACAGAAACTACATCATATTACTCCAATCACTTTTGTCAATTTGGAACAAATCCACTTTCATCCAACTGACATGTATGTAATGTACGTTACTATTATGTACTGCCTGCACTCCTGGATTCCTGCTCGTGCAACAGCAATGAACAGTGATTTTTGGTCAGCTTGTCTCACATCATCATGAACATTATTGTGCACTTTGCTCCTTCATTGTGGAGTAGCTGTCATTTTGACAACATCTTTGTTTATTATCATCATGATGTAGAACAATGTCATTTAGTTCTACAGTATTTCAAAATTGCGTTACACTTTCATGCGCTTGTGACACTGACTGGGGCTGGAAGTATTCCTGGCTGAATTACATGAATAAAATTATGAACTTATGATGGCAAACAAATATGAACGAGAAGAACAAGTACTTATTTGAGAGCAAAGACTACATAAGTATTTTCATTTATGACAATATAACCAGCTTCTGCTGTAGGTGTCGGATCCGGGTGGTTAAAATAAATAAAAAAAAAAATCAGAATTGCACCCGAAAAAAGAACATTAAATTGGAATGAAACATCAATTTCTGGTAATTTTCAGAATTGAATGTTAATTTTAAGCAGCCACATATATAATAAGGTATATAAAGGGTTTTTCAATAGGGACATAACAATTTTGTATTTTAATACTACACGCATCCTTAAACTTTTTTTATGATCTGTCAATGTCAAAATGTCATTCAAGTTTACATTTTTATCATGGTGAAGTTCACGAATGAGAAAAGTTTGGAAATTATTAAAAACTACTACCGAAATTCGTAACTTTAAGAGGGAAGAAAATTGTGAATTTCATCGAAACATCATCTTTAGCGATGAAGATCATTTTTAGCTTAACGGCTTTGTCAGTAAGCAAAATATGCATTGTTTTGCAACAAATGTACATGTGCTTCAAGAAACTCCACTGCATGCACAGAAAGTGACCGTGTGGTGTGGATTTCATGCCGGAGACGTGATTGGACCGTATTTTTTCGTCAATGAAAATGATCCTCATGTAATGGTCAATGGAGTTCGTTATCGTGCCATGTTGGAAGACTATTTTTGGCCAGAATTAGACGGATTTGACATCAGTGATATATAATTCCAACGAGATAGTGCCACGTGCCACATAACTGGTCAAACAATTGATCTATTGATGTTCGGCAATCGTGTACTCTTGAGAAATGGTCCGGTCGAAGGCCAGCTCGCTCATGCGATTTAACGCCGATGGATTTCTTTTTATGGGGTTACGTTAAGTTCTTGGTTTATGCCAACAAGCCAATAACATTAGACGAGCTCAGGAATAATATAGAACGCGAAATTTCCAACGTTTCCGCCAATATGTGTTGAAGAGTGGTGGAGAATTGGCTCCAAGGAATCGATCTTCGCAAACGTGCTCGCAGTGTTCGTATGAAGGAGATCAAATTTCATACTTAAAATGAATGTATGTATAATATTTGAAATATATTTCAGCCCGATGTCTCAATTATTCTGTGTTTTATTTAAATACAAAATTGTTATGGCCTGACAACGAGACTGCGATTTTCAGTAAAAAAATTTTATTTTTCTACATAATCTCCCTTGACTTCAACACACTTGGTCCAGCGTTTCTCCAACATAAGTATTCCTTCTCAGGAGTGAGAGTCTGGGGAACAGATGGAAGTCTGAGGGTGCCAAAACAGGTGAATATGGGGGATGGCCGAGCAAATCGTACTTCAAATCCCGCAGTTTGCCCAGCGCCAACGCACACTTGTGTACAGGTGCATAGACCTGGTGAAAGATGATTTTTTTCTTCGACAAGCCAGGCAATTACCAGCATCCCTTTCGCATCCCAAAACACACTGGCCATGACCTTTCCGGCAGATGCGATCGACTTCGCTTACTTTGGCTGAACCACCGGCTTCCACCCACTGCTTCGACTGCTGTTTCGTTTCTGGCGTGTAGTGGTGGACCCATGTCTTATCCAAGACAACAAATCGCCGCACAAAATCTGTCGGATCCCTATTGAATCGGACCAAAGATTGACGCGAAAATCGTTTGCGCATTTGCTTTTGATCGGCATTCAGCAAATGCGGCACGCATCTTGCGCAGAGCTTTCGCATCCCCAAGCTTTTGTGCAAGATGTTTCGCACCTTCTCTTCCGATATACACACAGCCTCAGCTATCTCACTCACCTTCACTCGCCTATCATGCACTTTTTCGATGGTTTCGGGTGTGGTTGCGGTTTTTCGCCGTCCTTCACGTGGGTCATCTTCGAGGGACGTGTGACCCACTTTTTAACGGTTGACATGGAAGTAGCAGAGTCCCCGTAAACTTTTGTCAACTTTGGATGAATTTCCTTAAGGGTTAACCTATCCAAAACGAAGAATTTTATCCCCGCACGATATTCAAGTTTATCCATTTTAACGAAAAACACGCAAACGTCTGCTGCAAAAATTCGTGTAAAGAAACTACTTGAGAGAAGAAGTTGAAACTTGTCATATCAACTAATAAGAAGCGCACCCAGGTAGGAAATATAAATTTTTGCTGATTGGAATGCTATCTCTGCGTCAGGCCGAGAACTTTTCACCTTGCCATCGTAAGCGAGTGGTTGAGTATGAGAGAGATAATTCGAAAATATTTTAAATACCTCTCCTCTTCGATTTCGAAATGGGCATTAATCTGCCTTTAGAAAATTTGCTACAGCGCGATGGCGTAAACATATTCATATTACTCACACCGCCTTATATTACACAAAGGGCCAAACACCTGTGGCAATGCCGTACAAGTGTGGTCGATGCTTGGTGATTGCCGCCATTTCAAGAAGGTGAAGTGAAAACGGATAACAATTTCAGTGTTTATCTGAATGTTTATACAAATTCCCTATTTAAGTTAGGGTTAACACTGTACAGAAATACGATGCCAACTGTAACTGTTTCGAAAAGGAGCAAGAGGTGTACTCAATGTTCGGTAATTTATTCAATACCACTGGTGAATTTCAATTCTGAAATATACACATCCATATATTATGAAAATATTTGCCGGCGTTTCCGATTAGAATTGAAACTTCACCAAAATGTTAGAGAATATAAATTGAAAGTAATTCAGTCAGTCAGAGACATGTGTGCTTGTTTTGGAAAGACGCAATTTTTCAACATTGACATTAATTAATTCTTTACATGCCGACTTGAACTTGCGACGCTGGAGGTAGGTTTGAATAGTCAATACAAACGTTAGCCACATCGGCTGCGCCAGTATTGGCATGGTCGAAAGCTGTACTAGTCATTCAAGCATACGACGTACTTAATAATCAAATAATCATGGGATATTAACTTTCTGATGATTATACCCTATCCCAAAGGGAATATTAATTTTGATAATATACAATATATAGTTTGCAATATAACATAACAAGCCCCAAAAAAGTAGGGAACAACCGAGTCGAACCACCACCACTACTAGTGCTACTACTAAGAACTACAAGCGAAGAAGAAAAAAAAAACACCTCACCAGTTAGCATTGCTAGTAAACCGCTGCCATCCCCGCCGCCCATTGTTGCCGAATACAACCCGTCCGGTTATCTGCAGCCAACCGCAGCGAAATTCACCTCCCGCCTTCACTTCCTAAGGAGACATGAGATTAAAACAAAATTTGCACACAGGTAATTAATCTCACCTCCGACTTTAGGCACCTTCCAATGCTCCACAAACATCGGCGCACCACCTCTCCAGAGTCAACTTGCTTGCCCTTGCAAGCATCACCATCAACTCTCAGCGCCGAATCTGCGGGTTCCCTCCAGCGCCTCCGTCATGTCTCTCAGCCGTCATCTATCGGAAGAAAAATTCATTAAAAAGGTAATTTCACAAGTACCTCACTACTCACCTGTTCTCTCCCCCAAGGTATACCTGCAATGCTTTATGCAGTACCCATCACATCATCTAAGCGCAGTCGCCTGAAAAGAAACCCACCCGCAATATCTACCTAGGCAAAAGTTTCACCACACAGAAGAAAACAATCCCGATTTCGACAAAGATTACTTGCGCAATTCTACACGGCTGCACCTGCGCTGGCACAACCGCGGACCCCTCGATTCACAGCAACGATATCGGCTTTCCCATGGCATAGGCCACCGAGGAACCCAGTATCGTTTACTGGAACAAAAGTTCGATCCCCATACACCCGCGAAAAACACGCAACAAAAAAAAAGGTAAACAAAGATCTTAACCACTCACTGTTGCAGAGGGTATTCAAATATAGCTGACAGCAAGTTGTGGCGTGTGGACAATTATTCCTCAGATTGGAGTGCGGGTGGACTTTGCACTCCTCCCAGATGGACAAATACTTGGATTTATCTATCCGAATAACAAACACTCGAAGCTGATGAAGTACACCGGGCGGAATTGCTGCCAAGAGGAACCGCACTCTCCTGGAACTTGGTGTCGGAAAGTTTTTCTTGTAGGGACAGCCGGACGAACAACAAAGCACACACACACCCAGAACAAACAATTTCCTTTCTTTCGATTGAAACTCCCAGAAAAACACAAAAAAAAAGAAAAATACCCGGCGCAGTGGAAAAATGAAAACAACACAAATTCACAAAAAAGGGAATTCTGACGTCTGTCAGCAGATGACAGATCCGGGGCTCGCTCAATGCACTGGTTGATGCGGCGCTCCCATTCAGATATTCTGCGAGTTGGGTTACATTGTTGTGCCGCGGGATAAAAGGGAAAATAGGTGGGAATTATTGGGAAAGTACAGGAGCGCGTTTTAATGGAAACAAAGCGACGAAAAATGGCGAAACTCCAGGTTCTCCGAGACAATAGGCTCCCCGTTGGAAAGGGAAAATTACGGGCAATCCGGAGAAATGGGTGACGATGGCAAGGAAAAGGTGGACAAGTGGAAAATTGGGACAGAAAATTTTCCAAAATGGCGGAGGAAAATCTGTAAGGCAGGAAGGTAATTGGAAATTTTCGTCAATTATTTGGATTCTCTCCAGGCGCAAGTGGAGAGTTGAAAAAGTTTTAAAGGAGCGCGTTCGGTATGAGAGATTGGCTTTTTGCTGGTAATAGTCTTCTAGAAAGGAAGTCGAAACCGAAAGTTCGTCGCGATTTTAAATACCGAAGTAGCGGGAATAAAAGCGAGGACCAACGAACGGGAACCAGTAACGCGAAAGTACCCGATTAGCGCATTAACGGATCAATGCGGAAGAACGGAGGCAGCCAAAGAAAAGACGCAGCACGACAATCAAAAAATTTTTAAAATTAACAAAATGAAAAACCGGGAACCAGAAATAAACCAAGTGAAATTTAGATAAGAAGTGTTTTCTTTTATTCGCCTGTGGGTTTTCTTGGCTTCTTTTGATTCACCATTGCTCTTTCCTCCGTCTTCTAGCTACAGACCAGGGCCGCCATCGATACCCCCCTCCAGAAAATTATTCCGATCTGGGCATGTCCGTCCATCCATCCGTCTGTCTATATGTCACCAGTTTTTCGGGCTTAAATTTTGAGCTAGGAAGACAAAATTTTGTATATAACCTTTCTGAAGCTTACGGCGCAGTACAAATGTAAACATTTTAGAAATCCGCCCACAAACACTCTCTCTTTAAAAAAAAAATGCTTTTTCTCAATACTTTTACTAGAAATTGAAGAAAAATTAGTGAACTCTTCCATCAGTTTGCAGCAACGTCATCACTTATATGTATGCAGACGATTTGCAAATATATATTTCACGTATTGGTCTTATTGAAAATTGATTGAAGACGTCCCTCCTATCGGATTAATGCCCCTAGAAATACCACTTTAAGAAATTATAACAGTTTAAGATTTCGTATAAATTACAAATTGTTATGTGAAAACCATATTAATTTATTTGTTAAGTCTATATATGACTGTTTTATACAACTGTGGGCCACTTCTTCTTTTACACCTAAGGAAACGCGATTAAAATTGACCAGATCACTCATAGTCCCCATTATAATTTTTGTCGCCAAAATACTTTTATGACAAAATTAGATTTGATGCTTGCAATCACACACAAAATACTATTATTATACCAAAATTTAACTATTTCCATAGCGAACGATTATTCTTTGGTCGCTCTGTAAGTTCACGGAACTCGCTCACGATTCAAATTCGAATGTAACACAAGAATAAATTAAAACACTTTTTTTTGTAAACAATCGCACTGTTATTAATTTAAAAAAAAACGTAAAATCATCTCAAAGATACTTTACCTTAATTCTTCTTCTTTTTCTTACAGCGATATTATGATCCGAAGTCGATGGATCACAACCCTCGCACTTTACTGCCTGAGGGGTTTACTGGTTAGCTTAGTTCCTCTTTTTTTATAAAAATAAAACCTTGTTTGTTTATATTTTGTCTCTTCTACATATTTACTCTTTGATTTCTAACGTGATTAGATAAGTCTTAAAAATTTCAACAGAATTCGTGAATTTTGGTATTACAAATAGTGATAGCTACGCCTTCTTTGTCCTAAAAAAAATGTTTTCACAAATTTTTTTTTGATAAATTCTCTTAAAAATCGAAGAAATAATTTCATTTGAATTAAAAATTTCACTTCTTTACATTTATTTTATTAGGAATGGGTTAGAATATGAGGAATGAATGAGGTATTATACGATCTGTATAATTTGGTCGGAGCTTCGAAATATAAAAACAAAATAATATTTACTTATTTCTAATTTTACTTCCTTGTTAATCCAGATTTCGAATTTAAGATTTATTTATTTCAATGTGTGAATAACACAGTATTAATAAATCTTATAAGTTTGCTAGAATTATTCGTATATCAAATGGCTTAAGATATTGGACGGTCCGCAAGGTTCCTGAGTGCCATAAGCCCTTCCAATTATAGAGTTAATATGGCCGTTCCACGTTAACGTTCTATTGAGCACTACGCCTAAAGTGAATTGGCAAATTCTATTTTTAGGTTGTTTAGTATGATAGGACGGAATTATGTTAAGTTTAATATCTTTTTGAAAATGGTCAAGAATTTGCATTTACTATTTGGATGAAAGAACCAAAACATTTTTAATTGACTGACTTAGGATCCATCAAAGTTCTGAATGGAATTATGTGCACAGTTGTTAATAAGAACGAAAGCGCTCACAATTGACCCTTGAGGAACCCCTCGTTTATTTAGAAACACAGCATATTTTTTACTAGAAAAATAGAACGAAATACGAGAATATTTAAAATATACAGGAAAGTTACAATCCGTCGTATGATACCCTATCCCAACCCTAATAATGTAGTATTAGGGGTGGGGATAGGGGATATATCTTTCTGTTCGGATATATTTCTCCATTTTTAAGAGAATTAAAAAAAAAAAACAGTTTTCACAACACTTTCTTAGAAGCAAATGAATAAAACATGGGTTTTTAAAGAATAGTATTCTAAAAAGTGTGGGTGGCCAAGGACAATACGTGGACTGAATGTAAAGAACGTCAGCTCTATTTTATTCACGCAACATAGCAGAAATATTGAAAGAAATATTTTTTTTTTTTAGTTAAATTGGGAGTATGTGAGGGTGGATTTCAAAAGTGTTTAAACCTTTACTACTCCGAATTGTGCAAAGCTTATATGTAGATAAAGCCTCACCTCCCTACCTCGAAATTTAAGACCCAGGAAGTGGTGACATACAGACAGACGGACCGCCCGTCCGTCTGTCTGTATGTATCGACATGCAAAGGGTGACCAGATAGCAATGATAGTTTTTCCAAATATTATGTTTCAGCAGCTGTTAAAGTTACGAATACAATCCGGCTGCCAAAATATTCAATAAGATTTGCCATTTCATCATGCATCGTTTGACTCTTCCCGATCGTGTGGAAATTAGTAAAAAATATTGTCGAAATTTCGGCTCAGTTGTAAATACGCAACGTGAATTTCGTAGTGAGTTCGGTCGTCATCATGGCTTCAGTGCGCAGGCAATTCGTCACACCGTGGAAAAGTTTGAGCGTGAGTACACTCTTTTGGACCTTAAGCCACTAACCAGACAGAGATCGGTGCGAAGTGAAGAAAACATAGCCGCCGTAGCGGACAGTATCGACAAAGACCCAGAAATGTCGATTTGGCGCCGATCAGCTGAATTGGGTATCGCAAGAGAGTCAACCAGACTTATTTATGTTTCTAAGTGTTGAGAGTGGGTTTCAAAAATCTTTGCTAGCTATCTAACTAAAGACCGCCTGAACGGAGTTTTATATATTCAGTCGGCATTGATTTTGTCGTGGTTTCTGATCTTTTTTATTCAATCAATTTTATCAGCAAAAATACTTAAATTTCTTAAGTCTCCAGCTTTCATTTAGTATGTGATTTGATGGTGAGATAATTAGTTGTATCATATATTATGAAAAAAAAAAAAAAAATATTTTTTTTAAAAATATAATTTTTTTTTCTCTGATTATTTTCGGGTTACTACATACTATTTTTGTAAAAATGCTCAGATCCTACGACCAAATGGCCTGCGACATATGGATGGACAAACAGGCACCATGTTAAATGCATCGGTTATCGCATTTTCTGTTTCCATGCGAAACAGTAAAAATGAATCAGTCCGTAACAAATGGATAGCCTCACATATTGTTTTTTTTTAACTAACTGTTTTGAGATGTGATAACGGATTGCATTTAAATTTAATATTTGACATACGTACGTCCGTAACAAATGGATAGCCTCACATATTATTTTTTTTTAACTAACTCTTTTGAGAGCTCTTTGATGTGAACCCAAGGAAATATGCATTGGGTTAAAAACTAAAAGCGAGAGTTTTTGAGATTAAGAGAGCTTTTAACAATTTTTTTAAGTTAACGGGACGTTAGTTTTGTATGCATTCATTTTAATATGCATTTTTTTTTTTGTGACATTAGAATAGAATCACCTTGTTTATTTTAGTTAAAATGAAAACCAAATAATTTTTTTTTTTAAGAAAAGTATTTTTATTTATTTATTTACTATAGCTTACACAATTATTTTAGTACTTTGCACAACCTCCCTTATTTTGAATTACTTCAAAAATGCGATCTTTTAAAGAATCATATAATGATTTCAAAAGATCAAGGGAAATACTGGCCCAGGCCACTTTGATACCTTCAATAAGGTCATCTTTGTTGGTATACTGCTTCCCACCTTCATACACCTTTCGTGTCAACCAACCCCACACATTTTCGATGATGTTCAAATCTGGCGAGTAGGGTGGCCTGGGAAGTTGTTCCATATTTTGGTCTTACAACCAAGTCTTAATTATTCCAGCTGTGTGAATTGGCGCATTGTCCTGCGGCAGTAGTCCGAAAATATCCTGGAACTGAGGTAGAGCCGTTTCCAGTACAGTTTTGTAGTAAGGGGCTGTCATTCTGCAGTTCACAAAAACCAAATCGATCATTCCATAATATGATATGGCGCCCCATACCATAACTCCTCCCTCACGGCTGTGGTGACGGTCCAAAAACAATTTTTCTTTTCTTAAATCATGGTAGTAATAGTTGTATCCGTCGGGCCCATCGAGGTTGAACTTCTTTTCATCAGAAAATATCACTTTCCGCCAATCGTTTGAGTGACTGCTGCCATCAGCGTTCCAAGCCATGTACGATCTTGCAAAACTAAGCCGCTGTTGTTTTCGAGCTTTGTTAAGTGTGGTGTTTTTTTTTAGTTTCAGACGCTTCAGGTGTCCGGCACTCTTAATTACTCTACTTATGGTCATTCGACTAACTTCTAGACCAGCTTCGTGTCTAATCTTACTTAGAGAATGGATTGAATTGGAAGCTAACCTTATAATTTTCTGTTTTTCTTGGCTTGAAAGTACAGTAGAGTAAGGCCTTTATGATGTTTTCCGTAAAATAATGGATTTCTTAAATAACTGTTAACTACTTTTGGACTTCGATCAAGTTTTTTAGCTATAGGGCGATTAGAGAGATTTTGCTCATGGTAAGCCTCTATTTTAGCAATTTCCGTTGCATTTAAAGATTTTTTTTCTACCCATTTAAACTATTAAACAGATCATAAACAGAAGAAATAAACCGTTTATCATTCCCGATAGCTTTCCGATGATCACGCTGCTAAACTCTCGCTTACAATGAGTAAGAAAGTTAGTTGAGGCTATTCTAATGTTACAAAAAAAAAAAAATGTATATTAAAATGAATGCATACAAAACTAGCTCAAAAAGTCCCGTTAACTTTAAAAAAAAGTTGAAAGCTTTCTTAATATCAGAAACTCCCGCCCTTAGCTTGTCACCCAATGCATATTTCCCTGGGTACACATAAAAGATCTCTCAAAAGAGTTAGTTAAACAAAAAAAAAAAACAATATGTGAGGCTATCCATTTATTACGGACGTACGTATGTCAAATATTAAATTTAAATGCAATCCATTATCCTAAGCAGAGGAATCCCACGTACATGATTTATAGACAAGAAAAGATGTGTTAGTTTCTCATCGGTGCCAGTTGGGCAGTGCATTAATTGGGGAAATTAAATTGCTTGTGAATCAATAATGGTAATAAAATATACAATATATGTACATAAATCATGGTCAATTATCAACCGAAAACCCTTAACAGATTTCGAGATAACCATATATACGATGTTTTCTAAATGTATTTTTCATGTGTTCGATTTAAAGCAATATTACTTAAATTGTTACAAGTTCGGTGAAGAAAAGTTATATGTAACTTCATAATGGCAAAAGTAGGACCCAAGCTGCCTTGAACTCAGTTCACCAGGCCAGATACCTAAGTAGCAGCCCACATTTTAAACATCATAAATAAATAAAAATAAAGAATTTTACAGATGTTCATCACATCATTAAAATCATCATTTTGCAAATTTGCTCCCATCAGAACAAACTAATTCTAATGCACGAGCATGTGCATGTGCTACACTTCGGCCGTCAATCTAGGCATTTTATCGATCAGCTTCTTAATAGCTTCCAATGTTATTGATCTCCAGGGTACTTAAAAGATCTCCTAAAGTTTATCTTTCGATATCGGACACTGTCTTCGAACCTCTCTGTCAAGTTCGTCCTAAAGCCACTCTATTGGATTGAGGTCGGATGATTGGGCAGGTCCACGTATCCTCGGCAAGGCTGGGAATAATGTTTCGGATCATTATCTTATATTAGTGTGAATCTAGGGCCTATTAATCGCAAACCCGATGGTAAGGTGTATTCTTATAATAAAGGGTGGTTAAATTTTAAGGGCCGATGTTGAATGTGAACCACTTGCCACACAGCTAACGAAACAATGGCTCTTTTGCGCGACAAATTCAATGGCCGTGTTATCTCACGTGGTGGCGATGTCAATTGGCCGCCAAGATCATGTGATTTGACACCGTTGGACTTCTTTCTTTGGGGTTATTTGAAAGAAAAGGTATACGTCGATAAGCCAGTAACAATTCAAGAGCTAAAGGATGAGATAATTCGGCACATTAACGGCATAGAACCTCAATTATGCCTCAGCGTCATCGAAAATTTGGACCATCGGATGGAGGTGTGCCGCCGAGGTCGCGGCGGCCATTTGGCCAATATTTTGTTCCATACATAATTGAACCATATCAATATTATCATAATAAAAAGAAATGACAGTAATTTCCTAAATAATTTGTGTTTTATTCAAAATCAACATCGGCCCTTAAAACTTAACCACCCTTTATTTGTCTTATTTATGATTCCAGTCGATAGGGATAAGGTTTCCAACACCGGCGGAAGAGAAACATCCCAGACCATTATTGAACAACCGTCATGCTTGATTTTTGGACCACACACCTAGTGAGCATCCTTTCTTCAGCAGATCGCCGAACGTAAACTCTCCTTTTTTGTCAAAAAATTTCAAATTTGGACTCGTCCGTCCATAAAACTTTCGACTAGTCGGTTGATGTGCTCTCTCCCCAGATATAGCCGCTTGACTTTGTTTTAAGTTCGTAGCAAAGGTTTTCATACTGTGAAAGGGTGCGGCAGCTAAACGCCTTTGTGTCGCTTTTAATTGAAATCTGCTTTGAATGCGAACGGTTGAACTCTGCACATATTTCTGGGGCTGTAAGTAGTCGATGCCTCTTGCTTATGAATTTCGTAGTCTGGTCCTCCTGTTTTGATGTCAATTTGGCCTTCCGCTTCTCTTTCGGGTCTTAAGAGTCGAGGATTCTTTAAAGCGACGTATAGTGTCGTGCACTGTCGACTTCGATATTTTAATCTTATCTGCAATAGCACGCACTGTATGCCTTTCAGTATGCAAGGTTATTATGCCAAAACGTTCAACCTGACTTTTTTTTGTTTCTTCCCATTTGAAGTTTTTTTTTTTTTTTTTGTCTTTAACTTTAAATATTGAAGTTTAAAAACAAATTGGCGCCGGAAGAATACACAACCTGTTTTTATAGCTAGAAATCAAACCTAGTTCTACCAAAAAATACCCGTATTGCAGTTTTTTGTGGAAGTTTTGTGCAAAAAAATCAAATTATTACTGTTTTACGAGTATTTTGGGTTTTATGATGAGTTAATGACGTTTGCAATTTTTTTTTATTACTCTCTACATCGGTTTATGCCTCAATTCCGCTCCTTTTTTCTTAAAACCTTTTACCTGTTTTGAGATGTAATAATGTCTAGTATCGACACTAACAGGATTGGAAAGAAATGTGTTCAATTGAGTCTTGCATAGATAGATAAACGTATAATTGTGGAAACAAATGGTGACTCATATGGACGGCAGAATACATAAATACTAAATTGGAAAGGAAAAATGTACAATCGTATTGCAAATTAGAATGACGATTTTTAGCGGAAAGGGAATGGAAATGGGATTTATGTTAGCTGATAACACTATTAATAAAAAAAAAACGTTTAATTGTCACGGAACAAATCTTTGTAAATCTGTAAAAAAAATTAATTTCGACTACGAGGTCCCATCAGTTTATTCATTATAACTGTTGAACCGTTACAGCTAACAGATTTATTTTTGTCACTAAATTTTAGTGTCAAAAATAAATCTGTTAGCTGAGAAATTTAGTGATAAAAATAAATCTGTTAGCTGTAACGGTTCAACAGTTATAATGAATAAACTGATAGCACCTCCGAGTCCCACCATCTTTTTTTGATTTTTAACCCTATTCCTGTCAAGCTGTGACTGTGAGTAACTATTAGATTTCGAACCAATATAATTGGTCATTACGTTACTGTTATATACAATTTTTTTTTTTTTTTATGTTTTGATAATGTTTACTTATTACACAAAATATTCAAAAAGAACGTAAATTATTATGTAGTGACTCTAAGACACTACAACGTATTGTGAATTTACAGTTCGTTTACAGGTGAATATTAGTAGTAGTAACTTGACAATAGATGAAAAACTAGTCCCCTTCAGAGGTAAGGTATCATTCCGCCAATATATGCCTTCTAAGCCGGATAAATATGGAATACAAATTTGGTGGATTTGCGATTCCAGCACCAGTTAACCTCTATATAGCATTCCGTACCTCGGAAAAGAAAGGACGAGCCGCGCAATCAATCTCTCGACTCAAGTTGTCGAGATGCTATGTGAACCTTTTGAAAGGATAAACAGGAACGTGACGTTCGACAATTATTTTACTAGCTTTGAGCTAGCACAAACATTGCTATCGAAGGGACTAACATTACGAAAAAATAAAAGATGCATTCCACCAAACTTTCTACCTCATAGAATAAGGGAGGTTGAAAGCAACGGGTTTGGCTTTCGTCAAAGTATGACAATTGTTAGCTACGTGCCGAAGAAACGCAGAGCCGTAATACTTCTGTCAACGATGTGTCGTACCAATGCAATAGGTGTCAAAAATAAAAACGAATCCGAAATAAATTTGTACTATAACCGTACAAAGGGAGGAGTAGACACGCTAGATCAAATGTGTCACGCTTTTACTGTAAAGCGAAAATCGCGTAGATGGCCTCTTGCACAATTTTATAACATCGTTGACGTGTGTGGTATTGCGGCAAAAGTTATTTGGCTGCATTTATACCCTAACTGGAACTAGGCGAAGCTAAATTCTCGCCGAAATCTTTGAAATAACTCGCCAAAGCCTTAGTCATTCCAAATATACAGCGCCGCAGTAAGTTTTTTTTGTCTAAATCGAACGTTGCTGCGATAGACGAGGTATTGGGAAACTCATCATTAAATCCAGCTCCGACTGTATCAGCTGTGCAATCAAATAAGAGACGACGCTGTTACTGCTGCGCTTATGAAAAAGGACGATCTTCTAATCAATACTGTGGTGTTTGTCAGAAACCCGAGCATGCACAGAAAACTGTATTTTGTCTAACATGTATAAATAAATAGTTAAATAATAATCGCCACATTATTTGTATTAAATTTCCTTTTTTTCAATAAAATAAATGAATTCTCTTTGTATTTTGTATTATTGTCTCTAAGTCACACCATGGCAGTTTACGTTAGTCAGACAGCATGGCAGTAATAGGGTTAAAAGCAAAAAAAGATGGTGGGAGTTCTCATATGGTTTATATCAATGCGGTGTATTGGTTTTTCTATTTGTACTACTGTACCTAGGAAACAATACATTTTCTTAACATTGCAGTCAACTTTGTGTAACCATCGTAAAATCTGCTTCCATGAAGTCGAGCTATCTGTTTAGAGTAAAGAGATAGTTTACAGTAAAATAGCTCCTTCTTCTTCACAAAACACAAGTTAGACCGCGGCTCAGTTCACATGTATGGAGCTCGGCCACTAAACATTGTATTCACCTAATCGGCAGCATATAGAGACAAACAGTTCACTTCGTTGGTGACGTAGCACTAACAGAAAATCTTTAACCATTGGTTCATCGAAGACTGAACAGGCATACCTATGCCCGTTCTATAGATACTACGGCAGATGTCCCGAAGACCTCAATGGAATGATACGTAGTAATGCCACATTTGAGCATTCTGCTAGCCCAGTCGCCAGTAACCGTCATTTATAAAGTGTGGTTAAGTTTTAAGGGCCGATGTTGATTTTGAATAAAACACAAATTATTTAGAAAATTACTGTCATTTCTTTTTATTATGATAATATTGGTATGGTTCAATTATGTATGGAACAAAATATCGGCCAAATGGCCGCCGCGACCTCGGCGGCACACCTCCATCCGATGGTCCAAATTTTCGATGACGCTGAGGCATAATTGAGGTTCTATGCCGTTAATGTGCCGAATTATCTCATCCTTTAGCTCTTGAATTGTTGCTGGCTTATCGACGTATACCTTTTCTTTCAAATAACCCCAAAGAAAGAAGTCCAACGGTGTCAAATCACATGATCTTGGCGGTCAATTGACATCGCCACCACGTGAGATAACACGGCCATTGAATTTGTCGCGCAAAAGAGCCATTGTTTCGTTAGCTGTGTGGCAAGTGGCACCTTCCTGTTGAAACCACATATCGTCCACATCCATATCTTCCAATTCGGGCCATAAAAAGTTCGTTATCATCTCACGATAGCGAACACCATTCACAGTAAGTGCCTGACCGGCCTCATTTTGGAAAAAATACGGCCCGGTGATGCCACCAGCCCATAAACCGCACCAAACAGTCACTCTTTGTGGGTGCATTGGTTTTTCGACAATCACTCTTGGATTATCATTTGCCCAAATGCGGCAATTCTGCTTATTGACGAATCCACTGAGGTGAAAATGTGCCTCATCACTGAAGATGATTTTCTTCGAAAATTGATCATCCACTGTTGCCATTTCTTGCCACCATTGTGACCATTGACGACGCTTGAAATGGTCAAGAGGCTTTAGTTCTTGAGTCAATTGCACCTTGTAAGCGCGTAAATGCAAGTCTTTATGCATAATGTTCATCAACGACGAGCGTGAGAGGTGCAATTGTTGGGCACGACGACGAGTTGAGGTGGACGGCTCTTCAGCAACACTATCGCGAACAGCAATAATTTCTGCAGTACGAGCTGTACGAGCATGCACTGGTGTTTTCACATCTCCTACAGACCCGGTTTGCACAAATTTTTGCACGATTTTTCCGATTGTACGCACATTTGGACGATTAAATTGACCGAAAGAATCACGAAATGCACGATATGCATTTTGATTTGAACGCCCATTTTCATAATAAGCCTGAATAACTTTAACACGTTGCTCGATTGTGTTCAAATTGAGTTAGTCTGAAATTGAGAAATGTCAAATGAAATGCAGAAAAAAACTTGACGTTTAGGTGTGGTTCACATTCAACATCGACCCTTAAAATTTAACCACAATTTATATCAAAAATTCTTCTGCTACAGGACAAGCCAACTTTGGAATTCACTTCCAGGATATATATTTCCAGAAGCTTTTAATCTACAGCTATTCAAGAGCAGAACCAAAAGGCATCTACTACAAGCATCCCGGTGCGCTATCTGCCTGCGTTATGTAGGTTCGCTTTTCCTGAAAGAAAATTATATAAAAATAAAGTGCACGACCAGATCGTGTCGTGTTTAACTTTTTTTTAAGTGGATAATTTCAGAAATATAGGTAACTTGCTTTGGCACACAAGATATTTGCATGTATCATAATTGCATCATGTGGACAGTACACTCGTTCTTCGATTCCTCTCTTTATCTTAAGCCTACATGGTACCAAGGTGTTTTTGGGACTTTTGTAGTTTTGATTACATTAAAGCGGTTGAGGGGTTTTCTTGAAACCTCATCATTGTCATTGAGTTACCTTGACTTTTCTGTTTTCTTAATTAGATAGTATAATAAGTTATTTACAACTAAATAAAAGTCTTCAGTCGATTAGTACCTTATCGGCATTATGCTCTGAAAAAACTGCTATATAAAATGTAAATACACTAAAAGAATTTAAAACACTCCTCTCACCTCCTTTTGATGCTGGTCACGTAAATTTCTGAAATTCCAGAATAAAACCTAAATCTTACGTAATCATGGTATATATAGGGAATGGAGGTCACCCGTCATCATTTCATTCTAAGTAAACTTAAAAATTCACAGGAACATGAATAAATTCCCATCGATTCGACGAAACAATCAACAATAGGGAGTGGATTTGCGGGTAGCTAGGCCAGAGGCGAAACAAGAGAAATCTCAAATTAGAAAATCCATTCGCTAGCGAAATCATCATGATTATTAATGGACGACTCTGTGATTTATCAAAGTAATATTTCAACAGTAACATTTAATTCTGAAATTATGGGCTGCTTTGGAAACAGGTTACGAAATTGTCGCGCTATTAATTAGAATGAGAACAAGCGTGAAATTAGTAAAACTGCCAATTGTTTTAAAGGGTGGGGCACAAGCATTTAAATTGAGTGAGGAATGAATTCATGTTATACAGAAGATTGGGCTTCCTCGAATTTTTGGTCTTCGATTTTAATATTTTGTATTGATCTTTCCACTTCAGTTCAAAACAAACACTCTTTGTTTCTCGTCTTTTTGCCTGCATACTTGGTTGGTAGACACACTCCTAATTCAAGTACTACCAAACGGATTTCCTTAAAATTTAATTTCTAAGACCAATCTAGTAAGTAGGCAGTATCAACTAAGAAATCCTTCAGAATGGGGGAAGTAAATTGGGGGTTAGTCCCAAATGTATAGGGCGTTGAACCCCAAATTTGTCAACTAATTATTGCTCGTCATACTATGATAAATATTTTTTTGTTTTTGTACAATGTAGTACTGACTGGAATTTTTTATTTTTTTTTTAGAGGAAGGGGAGATCTTCAAAAGATACTGATGATCAGAGTAATCAGCATGCCGGATTTTTACGACTAAAACCACCTCCCACATAATTGCGATCTAGTCACTTGCACTAATAAGCAAATGACACTTAGTCTTTGTATGAGTTTCACCCCCTGGTGACTATTTATATGTATTTATAAGCAAGTATATAAATTTTTATTTCTCTTATATTAAGTTAAATCGAGAGGTTTTGTTCTTTTAAGCCTTCGGAATTGATTTTCATTAAGCAGTAGTTTTCTTGCTTCTATGTTAATATGCTCTTCTAGCTTTTCTTTGTGTTTTTTTTGCATGTTTTAGAATTTCCGCAGATACACTTTTTCCCTTCAGGTCTCGATGAAGGTCAGTATTTCTTATCTACCAAGGTGCATTTACTATATTTCTAAGCACCTTATTTTGGAAACGTTGTATTTTGTCTATGTTTGTCTTTTTGGCACAACCCCATAGTTGGATTCCATATGTCCATGTTGGTTTCAGAATTTGATTATATAAATGCACTTTATTTCCAATTGATACGGATGAGTTTCTTCCTATCAGCCAGTGCAGTTTTCTATATTTGATTTCTAACTCTTCTTTTTTCTTCTTTCTTTTTTACGTGCTCTTTCCATCTCAACTTTGCATCTAGAGTCATACCTAAATATTTCGCTGTATTAGCGCATGGAACTATTTTTTGGTTTATAATAATTGGTATATATTCAATTTTTTTATTAGTAAAGTCAACATGGACTGACTTAGACTCGTTCAATTTGATTCTCCACTTATTAGTCCATTCACAGGTTTTGTTTATGCCAATTTGTAGTTTTTCTGTGGATTCTTCATTGGTTCTTCCTACTGCTAGTATTGCAGTATCATCTGCGAATGTTGCCATAGTGTGGTTTTCTAATTTAGGAATATCACTAGTATATAATAAGTAATAATATTGGGCCCAGTACACTACCTTGCGGTACTCCGGCCTTTATTTCTCTTAGATTTGAATAAGTACTCTGTTGTTTTATTCTGAAATGTCTTCCATCTAGATACGATTTCAGAATAGAAGCATATTGATTTGGCAACATACATTTCAGTTTATAGATAAGTCCTTCGTGCCATACTTTATCAAAGGCCTGCGCCACATCTAAGAATTCAGCCGAGCAAACTTTCCTTTTTTCTAGTGCTTCTTCGATTTTATTCGTAATTCTGTGTACCTGTTGTATCGTAGAGTGCTGCCTTCGAAAACCAAATTGATAGTTCGGAATCAGCTTTTTCCTTTCAATTATTTTATTTAAACGCTTTGCGAGTACTTTCTCAAACACTTTTGATATCATTGGCAATAACGAGATAGGTCTGTAAGATGACACTTCATTTGGCGGTTTACCAGGTTTGGGAATCATTAGGACGTCAGCAACCTTCCACAAACTAGGCACATATTTAAGCTTAAATGTGGCTTTTATTAAATTTGTTATTTTTATTATTGCCTTCCTTGGTAAGTTCTTTAGTACGACACCAGATATAAGGTCATATCCAGGACTTTTCTTTGCATTTATTTCATGCTTAATTAAGTTGTAAATTTCATTAGGAGTTGTGAGCAGAATTTCTTCGCTATCTTCTTCTGAAGGACCTATTAACGTAGGTTGTATACTTCCATTTTCAACTGGTGGTTTAAATATGTTTTCTAGGTAGTCTGCGAAGAGAATGGTTTTGTCCTCATCGCTTCTTGCCCAGTTTCCATCAGTTGCTTTGATTGGAGGTATTTGCACAGTAGGCTGTTTTAATCCTTTTGTTGCTTTCCATAGAGAGTAATTAGTTACGTATTCAGCTGTTAACCCTCTGAGGTACCTTTTCATTGAATCTTCCTTAAATTTTTTAATTTCTCTTCTTAGTTGTTGACAGAGGTTGTTTAGCTTGGCTTTATGTTGTGGAGCTCTTGTTTTCTGCCACGTTCTTCTTGCTCTTCTTTTATCTGCTACTAAATCTTTTATTTCTTTCGTGTAGTTTCTTTTTGTGTTCTTTCTCTTTAGGGCGGGGGTGCTTTCCCAGGCCGATTGCTGAATATCGCTGACCAACTTATGCAGTTCTTTTTCTACATCATTTTTGGTTATAAGGTGTATCATTAAATCTATTTTACTCGTTAAGTTCAGCTTGAAGGCTTGCCAATCTGTTCTGTTATTTGTTAAGGTTTTAATATTTGTATTTTTAATTATATGTTCACTCATTTGGAGAATTATAGGTGAATGGTCAGAGCTTAGATACTCGAACTCATCTATGTGTATATAACTGCTTGACAAATTTTTGATTATGAAAAAATCAATTAGATCTGGTATCTTATTTTTGTCTGTAGGCCAGAAAGTGGGCCTTCCTGTCGAGAGAATTTCGCATTGATGTTTTTGAATAGCAGCATAAAGTTCTTTTCCTCTCGTTGTTGTCAATTTGGATCCTCAGTTAAGGTTTTTGGCATTAAAATCTCCACCTATTATGTATCTGTTTCCTAGTTTTTCAAAAAAATCTGAATATTCTTCTTTTTTAATTGAATGTTTTGGAGGACAGTAAATAGAATCGATATTAATTTGTTTATGCTTAGCTTTTATACACACTGCTGTAGCTTGTATTTTCTCTGTTATATACTTCAATTCCTCATATTGTTATATATTATTTTTTACTATTACTGCACTTCCACCCTTAGCTGTGTTTTCAGGGTGAGCGGTGTGGTAGATTTTGTAGTTTTTAAATTTTGTTTGCGTGTGTTTTGTAAAATGGGTTTCTGAGGTAAGTCAAATGTCTATGTTATTTGTTTCAAGAATCACCTGCAATTCCTGTTGATGTTGCAGGAGACCATTTGCATTCCAACATATCACTTTAAGATTTTGATCCATGATTATGCTTAGGTACTTTGTCCTTGGTATTTTCTAACTTTTTAAGTCGCATATCTAGTGCATTAAGTTTGGTTAGGATCAGTTGTAGTGTTTGATTCATGTCATTGCTTGGTTGAGTCTTTTGTTGGTTACACTCAGGTTGGTCCTTTTTCTGCATAGCATGCTGTTTTTTATGTGCAACCACTTGAGCATATGACATTATACCCGCGCTGGTTTCTTTAGCGTTCGGTTTTGTGTTTTCTTTTGTAATGGGTTTTTTAATCTCTAGTTTTGATAGTTCCACATCTACTTTAATATTATCTGGTGATTCTTGTTTTTTATCAAGAATTTTGTTTTTGGTGTTTAGTTTTTTATTTAAGATATTCTGCAGTTCTATGGCAACAGTGCACCCCCGATAGCTTGCGGGGTGGGGTTTCCCGCAGTGCACGCACTTAGGCTGCACATTTTGGGGCTTTGTGCATTCTGTTGTGTGGTGTTTTCCAGCGCATTTCACACATCTTGCCTGTCTATTGCAATATTTTTGCGTATGCCCATATACCTGGCATTGCTTGCATTGGGGTACTAATTTTGATTTTTTAAGATGTTCAATTTCAACTCTGCATCTCAGGATGTTTTTGATTTGATAAACCTTTTCTATCTCTGGAATTTAATAACGTCATACGAATAAATAGATTGAAATAATTTTTATTCATTACTTTGAAGTTTATTATACTGACTTAATCCATTTCAAAAACCATAACTTTTGGTCCCTCAATAAAATGCTATGATTTGTACAGGGAAACTGCGCTGGCTGTATCTTGTAGTGTTCCCTTCATCAAGGCAGGCAATAAAATCTTTATAAAATTTTGTCCGGTTTATTTTCGGTCTGGAGTTTAAATTTTCCTCCTCTTAATGCAACAAGAAATGTTCAGCGCTTAAAATCAATATGAAAGCATTCGATTTAGACTACGAACAAATCCTTAATTATTTTTTTATATGTTATGAATTTTTATTTTTAGTAATTTACAGTAAATAATATAAATTACAAGCTAAATTATTGAAAACGTTTATTTTATTTTTTGTTTTTTTAAAGAGGGTAGATTAAGTTTGAGGGAGAGTGGCAATAGCGCGACGAAATATTCGTTTGGGATAAAACTTAAAGTGTGAAATACTATTTTTTTTTTGTATCCTTATTGAAAGAGACTTAAACAAAATATTGGAAAGCGAGGATGTATGGAATCGAGGTTTCACATCACTCGAGTTACGATATCAATCAATTCCCACACTGTTCCACGGCTAAACGCTGATATCCCAGTTTACAACGGAAATGCTCCAGACGCTAACTCAAATATCACCGTTTCACCGTGAGAACACAGGTTGGAAATTTATTGATGACGAAATATTTGTATGCTCGGTCTATATATAGAAATTGTAATTTTGTTTTAAGTTCAAGTTCAGTCGTCACTCTGAAGAGTCGACATAAGATAAATGAAGTATAATAAAGTTCGGTCGTCACTCTGAAGAGTCGACGTAAAATAAATAATAAAAAATATTTTTTTTAAGTCTCCGAAGAGAATGTGGCTTTTTTTATTTACCGGACTTACAAATAAATAAGTCGCGTGGGCGTTATATATTGCAACGAAGTTCAAGGGAATTTACTTATTTATTTATTTATTTATTTATTGAGCTTAGTGCAAGCTAACTTAATCTAACTTAAAACAAACTTAACCTAACTTAGCTATTTTTTTTCCCACGGGCCCACTTATTTTTAAACTATAACTAAAACTACTTAATACTAGATACTTGAAACTAGATGCTTAAAACTAATTGTAAAGCGGGAGATGGTGTGAAGGAAGTGAAGGAGAGTGAGTTTAAGAAATGGAGGGTGAGGGGTTTGAGTGAAGGGAGTTTCTCAATACAAATTTGCTATGGTGAAAATAGCTCGTTACGACCATAATTGGTGCGGTGAAAATTTAGGTGAAAAAGTGGTACAGACCTAAGGTTGCGTGGATTTGTTTCAAATGAAATTGTTCGGAGCAGCGTGGGGCAGTCGATGTTTCTTGTTATCAACTGATGGAGAAAGAGTATGTCGGCTACTTCCCGACGTTTTACGAGTGACTGTAAATTGATCAGTTTTAAATGATCCTCATATGGGGGTAAGTTATATCTATCAGTCCATGGGAGGCCGCATAGAGCGAAACGGATGAACCTGCGTTGAACCGCTTCTATGCGGAGAGAATGGACATTATGGTGCGGAGACCACACTTGGCTAGCATATTCAAGAATTGGTCTGACAAAAGTGACGTAGAGGGATTTTGTGACATAGAGGTTCGAGAATTCCTTGGACCAACGTTTTACGAAACCCAGCATTGAGTTGGCTCTGCGAAAATTAAGTTCACTGTCGCTGATGACACCCAGATCGCGAAACAGAGAGACGGGGGGAACAAGCTCATTACCGATGAAGTATGATCGGGGGACAGATCATTTATTCACATTAAGCTCAAGGAAATTTGTTGGCACCATGTTGAGAAATTGTTTAAGTCTTCTTGGAGAGGGTAAGAGTCGGCGGGAGTTGAAATGTGTCTGAAGATTTTCATATCATCAGCGTAAATAGAAAGATATGAATTTTTAATGACACAGTCAACGTCATTGGTTGACAATATGAATATCAGCGGACCCAGGTGGCTGCCTTGAGGAATTCCGGAGGTGGCTGTAATGGGGTCAGATACGGAGGACCTGAATAAAACTTTGTACTGTCGTTCGTCAAGGTAGGATTTAATCCACATAATGAACCCCGGTTGAAAACCAAGAGCTTTTAGTTTGAGAAGCACTATGGAGTGAGAGATTTTATCAAAGGCTTTACTAAAATCGTTGGCAATTAAGTCAACTTCTTTACCATCTTCTAATGCGCATGGAGTAGTCGAAACAAATTCTGTTAAGTTTGTTGTAGTTGATCTTCCCTTTAGGAAACCGTGCTGATAAGGCGAAAAGATGGACTTGCAATGGAAAAATATTATATCGTATATAATGCTTTCGAAGAGTTTAGGTATGCAGGAGAGTTTAGCGATCGGTCGGTAGTTTGAAATTTCATTTTTAGGACCTTTTTTGTGGAGAGGTATTATATAAGAGCTCTTCCAGAGCGTTGGAAAGACACTCTCTGCGATGGAAAGTTGGAAGAGAGTGGTAAGGGGTTGGGCCAAATGCTCTATGCATTTTTTCAGAACAATTGAGGGTATACCATCAGGACCAGCTGAGTATTCGCATTTGAGTCTTTTTATCTTTTCTCCGACGACTGCTACACATATATCAACTGAAACTAATGACGTTTGGGAACAGTTTCTTATGTAGGAGAAGTAATTATCGGATTTTTTTTTTTTTGGTATTAATGAAGTGAAAAAATCGCTTTGGGTCAGGGATTAAGTTGGATTGCATCCGAACTAAATATTCATTATAAAGAGATTTGCAGAGTTCGGAGAAGTTGGTATAAGCGTGGAGGTATGTGGAATAATCAGATTCAGTGCGAGACTTTAGATATGAGTGCCAGATGATGACGGTGATGACGAGGGGGTTTTCTGGAGTAGGAAAAGGACGGATTACGTGAAACAGTTGAAAATCACGGTGTAAAACTTGGAGAGAGCGTTCTCGGTATTAAGAAGTGAGTTGTGGTTGAAGTTGACATTACCTAAAAGGGTGTTTAGTTTCACGAAGTCAGCTTTCCGGAAGTTAAAGCTATATAGCTTCTCGGAGTGTAGAGATTTATTGGCGTTATTGTAGGAAAAAGTAAGAGACAAAGGTGGTAACGATCTAATTTAGAAAGGAGATGTTTACTTTCTGACAGGACACAGTTATCGGCATCCGTTGAAAAAATTAGGTCGAGTTGTCTTTCTAAGTTGTTAGTGAAGCCACTTAGCTGACAAAAACCGGAGTCGGAGAGGCAGTCAATGAAAAGAACCTCCTTATCCGAGGAGGGATTATTAGCGACATAATGAGTCTCGTCATCCGATACAGCCCATTGCAGATTGGGTAAATTGAAGTCCCCGAGGACAATGACAGTGTCACAGGGGTCAGCATCCTTAAATATGGAATCGATCGCGTCAATGGCAAGTTGATAACATTGAATGGGCTGAGATGGCCGAATGTAGCAGCAAAGAACGTAAATAATGCGCTTTGAGACAGCAATCTTGACACAAATGAACTCAAAATTTGAGGTGTGTGAAGTTTTAACGAGTGTAGAGTCGAGGCGGTTGTGTATTGCTAATAGCACATCACGGCCAGAGTATTCGTCCTCAGTTTCGAGACCATCATCACGAAAGACATTAAAATCTGAGGTGAATAATTCGCTGTTTTTAAAGTCACAGGTCAGATTAGTTTCGTTTAGGGCAAATATTTCGTACGGGAGCATTTGGGAATTCAAACATATGGTGGAGGTTTTTGTTCGCAGCCCCTTACATTCTGATAGTATATGGTCAGGCTAAGCGGACGGATGCTTGGAACTTCTAATGGAGATAGAGATGAAGACCGGTTAGGAACAAAAGTAATTTTTAAAATCGGCGCGAGTTCTTTGGAGATGCGAATGGCGTTTAGAGCTGATATATGATGCGAATGAGGATAGATCGTTTTTTACCTGCAGTGGAGAAATATTAAGGCTTTCGTGAAATTGGGTGAAAATTTGCATTAGGGCTTGCTCATCGGTTGGGAGGCCCTCCTGAGAAATCGATACCTTAATGTTTGTGTTGGTTTTACCATCAATGCAGGTGGAGTCGGGTTTATTGTGCAAGTAAGCAAGGTAAAGGCGCACATTATCGTAAATCCTACGATCTCGCAAGCGCGACATAACATAACGGCCATCATCGGTAGGTAACGGTAGGAGGTAGTAGTGGATCTAAGAAGACAGGTGGTGAGGCGTTGGTGTTAGTGGCAGTGTTGGAAGAAGCTGTTGAGGAGGAAGGGGCGGATGATGTGACGGCGGTGTTAGTGGTGTTATTGGAAGAAGCTGATGATGAAGGCGGAGCGGGATTGATAACGTGCGAACGAATGAAATTAGGGTAAGTGATGTATGGAGGATCCGAGACAGTTGGGGTATTCTTTGAAAGAGTGGAGGAAGTGGGTGTGAGGTCGAATGATACTCGGTTGCACTTAGACAGTTTTGTAGCAGTTTTATGTTGAAAATTAGGGAATAAGCTCGTTTTAAATGACCAATTTGGGTTATTTGGGTTGGTGGACGAAAAATGAGACAAGGGAGGGTGGTTGAACTTTTTGTGGGAATGGGGTTTATTTTTGGGTCTATTGTGTCTTATTGTAGAAGTGGATGGGGGTAGTGAACTTACTTTACTTAACTTATTAATCCATAACGTTATCGTCATCCTTCTTATTGTGATAAATTGTTCCCTCGTCTGAAAAAGGCAGTTGTACTTAGAAGGTATCATGACCTTAAAACAATTAGAGTTGTAACGCTGTGAAGTGGTGAACCTTCGGCATCTTGCTCCCGTGTTGCAGTAATTCTGTTTGAAGAAGTTGCAGACCCAGGATTCAGTGGCTTGTCTTGGGGCATCCTGTAGTAGGTAAGTCGTACTTTCGGTGGGGACGACGGTGTTAATATGGTCATTGGAATTATTTGTAGGCGTATTTCCTTGTAGCTTGAGGATTCGGGCATTCCATTCGAATAGGGTCCAAATCGTTCCGAATTTTTGAACTACTTGAGCTGCAACAGGCATAGTTGACACAGGAACATCTTGTGGAGCAGGTTCAATAGATGGATCGGCTTGAAGATCAATTTCGGTAAGTGGGGAAGTAGGGGATGCATTAATCAACTCGTCAAGTAGCGATTTGTTGTTGGGTAACGGATTATCACTAGAGATGTGGTCTAGCTTGCCAGATGCGAATCTTAATTCTTCTAGAATTTCAACAATAGCAAGTCTGATAGAAACGGATTCATCCCTCAGAGAATTAAGGTTCTGCTGGATAACCTCGACGCGTTCCATCTGAGCAGCAATATTTATTTCCAGAGACTCCATAGTAAGTGAATGGGTCGAAATCGACTCGTTGACTAAATTTATATCCCCATGTATAGCATTGAGTAGGGATACCTTCAATTCCACGATTAAGCTGCGAAGATCAGAGATGGAATTCAGGGTTTATGTTGTTTCAGTCATGAGAGAAGGTTTAGTTAAAAGTCGCATGGCAGAAGAAAAAAAAATTATTCGACAATTCTTTTAGACAATTAGTCGATCATCTGCTGACGCCTGTGCAAATGGGGTGGAATAATTTACCACAGAGGCCCCTGCATGTTACCCATTCCGAGTTGGTAGTGTCTAGTCCACAATTATTGTTACCGCACTTTTCCATTTTTTGTTTTATTTTTTTTTCTTATGATAAAGTAGGTCAGTTACTTTTATGTTTATAAGCACTTTTATATGTATAAGGGGCACAAGGGTGAACGCACTAGATAAGTCGAAGAGACAGCGACAGAAGAAAAAAGAAAAACGATGAGTGGGGAGTTGATGGTGATAGCGTATTATTCGAAGTTTGCTTGGTCAGCGGCAGGTGGCAAATTAATAATTAATTGACTCGCGAGGCAGGAAAAAAAGAAAAACACGTCCGAACTGTACAACGGTCAATTACTAAACCAAGAAATAAGATATACGTGAAAACTAGACCTACATATAATATAATTTTTGCATAACTGATTTTTTTGAAAGTTTTAGTAAAATCTATGTATAATACATCGACTTGGCATCCAGTTAGGTTGCAACAAGGTAAAGATTTGTTAAGTGGAACGACCAGGAATAAAACCACGCTGGTTATCTTTTATAAGTGGATTTATCTCCGTCATGATACGGATATAAAGGTGAAAGAGCGTTGAGGATTGAAATTGGTCTGCGGTTACGACATCAGTACAACCAGAAACTTCTTCGTGAAGAGATCCATTATATCGGATATGAAGTGGTTCGAGTATGGATTTAGAGCAATTTTTATAGAATACATGAGGGATGCCATCAGGTCCAGCACTCTTGTGTATGGAATGGTGTGGGATGAGCTAATTGATTTCGTGCTTAAATTGGGAATCTTATGATCAGTAGTTCGAATCTAACATACGCAAAATAGGGTTGTTGATATCTAACAACCGTTATAGAGATAGGGTATCATACGATCCGTTCCATATAAGTTGTAGCTTTTTGTGCGATTTCAGGGTTTCGTAAATGTCTATCCGCCTGTCTGTCACCACTTTTTAGCTCCTAAACTAATTATATGCACGATTTTTACACAAGTCATGTAAAACAATAACTGAAGCACAATGTCGATGTAATTTTTGAAAATACCGTTTTTTGGGGGTGTTTTCGCCACAAGAAAGGAAGTAATACAAATTTATTTTCCCCTTAGTAGACAAGCGACATATTGTTGAAAATAGTATTTGTGCGGAATTCAACGTGAAATACACATTTCTAAAGAACGCACCCCAACTTAAAAATAACCGTGGTAACAAAGCATTTTCGGATTTATTAAGACAAATAAGTATAATTTGGATTTCTATATAAGTAACGATATTTCATATCTCTTCCCTACGCATTCTGAATGAGCGACAAAAAGAATCAATCTCAAGGCTTTCCGAGAAAGTACTTTTACAAAAAAAAAATATTTCACCGAAATCGGTTCAATAATTCAGCAGCTGTACAAGAAAAAGTTAGAACGCCCAGTTTGTTTTTCGTATGGAATACAAATTCCAATTCTAAAGTATCTTTGTTCTAACGGAACAGTCTATATTCGAACGTAGTCACGTTTGACGATTTTTTGTGTTTCATAACAGAATGGTATACACGGAACAGTAATGGATTCAACATGGTTGTCTGTCTCTTGTAACTGTTGAACCGTTTGACCTAGGAAGTTGAAGTTGTGAACAAAATAGTACATGGTAGACATGGCACAAGATGTGCTTAGCAGTTTCTTGCTCATCCAGGCAGAGTCGGCAAAGATCTGAAGGAGTTTTACCCATTTTGTGTAGATGTTAGTTGAGTGAACAGTGTCTGGTTAAAAAGTCCGTCAGGAGCTTTTTATTTTTTTTATGAAGAAACAGGAGCTAATTAGCTCATTTTCTGTTTAAGAAGTTAATGAATTTTTTAGGTTGATGAAGGCCTAGGGTAGAGTTCTATTTAGAGATCAGTTTTTGTTGCTCCCAAGAGTTCAACAGAGTTCAACCTTAACCTGAGGTAGCTCAGAGGTAAGCCACAGAAAGGTAAGGGGCATGTGAATGATGATGGGCCGCGTCTAGCGAGTTTATCCGCAATCTCATTAATTTCGACTCCCCTATCCAGGAATCCATATTAGAGTAATATTGTCATGAGCGGCTAGCTGCTTTAAGGCAATTCCAGGCAAGTTTAAACATAAAGCAGAATGAGTGAAGGGCTTTTATTGCCGCCTGGCTTTCAGAAAGAAAGTTGATGTTAGCTTTGCGAAAATTGCGTCTTGCGCTAAAATATGGATGAAGAATGTCCCATTGGGACTGCTATTTCATAGTTGGGGCCGCTGACACCCTCACCAAATCCATTCTCCGTTCTATCGTTATAGCACGTTGAGTGATGTCATTCAGAAACCTCCATTGTTCCACCCGCTGCGTACCAATTTAGTCACGCTAATTGCAGTAGTTTCAATAGGGCTTCTAGCGCCGCTGTAATATCAATGCATGCTAGCCTTAGAATTCTTTGTAGTGATTTTGGGCGGAGGTGTGTTCAATCTTTTTCCACCACACTAATGAAGCATAAATGATAGTCGGAATTACTATTCTGAGATAAACCCAATATATGTACTATTTTTGGCCTTAAACCGCATTCCCTTCCAAAGAGTTTCGATGGATGATGCCCAAATGATGGATATAGCTTTATGTAGATTATGCAGATTTGAGAGGTTTGTTTTCATCTTTTTAGTGAAGAGTTTGATTACAGCGGATGAGTGGCAAAGCATGGCAGAAATTACACTGCTGTTGAGCATGGCACAAATCAATCTAATAGTAGTTAGGTTTACAACCCTGACAACTACGGCTTTCTTTATGGAGGTATAGGAGTTGCTTTCAAAAGCTCCGGCGATTTCAAGGAATCAACAGAGTGCTATTTCTTTTACATTGAGAGATTCCTTCATTTTTTTGACGGGTTAATAAAAAAATGCCGTTACGATAGACTTTTCTGCCTGATAGGCAAACTGGAATTCGTTTACAGGATGATCCTTAAGTAGGTGAACGCGGATATGGTGGTCCACGATTTTCTGCATAACCTTTAGAAATAGGGATGCTAGGTTTATGGGTCTGGTAGAGATCTTTTGCCAGTTTTGGGAATGGAGACAACAATGACTTTAGGCCATGGTCTTGGGATATGATCAATTTCCCCTTCAGGAGATTTCTACGGTTTTTAAGTAGAAACGGCCCATTTGATTGTATCGGGAACAAACATGCGTCCACATAGGCTTTTTGATCTTCAGTTGTGATAAAATAGGTTATTGTTAACTGGGAATAAAAACAGGTTCCGAGTATTAGTGTCTCTTAGAGGGGCCTCTTCTTCGAGTTGATTGGTTGGTTGGTTTAAGAGGGTGAGATTATGCTCTTCACTTAGGCTTCCACTGGGTCCGTTGTGTTCCCCTCGTATGTCGAGCTGTAGGAAAAGTAATGTAATATGGGAATTAAGTGATGAGAGAGGATGTAGGTATTGGGATCATGGGAGTATTAAGGAGGAGATTATGTCATATAGTGATCGGGAAATCCTCTTGTTCGTCTAGCGAACTTCAATATATCACCGATTCCTTTCTTATTGAGGTGTGTCAGATCCGGTATCCTTGGGGTTCCCAATATCCTCAGTCTTAGTCTTGCAGATGCAGGGCAGTGGCAGAGGAAGTGTTCTATATCTTCCTCCTCTTCCTCACAGTTGGCACAGATTGTTGTTTCAGCTAGACCGAGTCTGAACGAGTATTTATTGAGATTGATGTGCCCTGTTAAAAGTCCCATCATCGCTCTTAACTGTGTTCTGCTGGAGTGGAAAGCTCTTTTAGCTGTGTTGTTACTCGGTTCTGTTACCACTGATCTGGCCACGTGTCTAGATTCGTCCAGTAGTTATTGAACTCCTGTCTAATCTTCTCATTGATTATCGTTTTAATAGTTGTCAGAGGGACCCCTATCTCAACAGGATTCAATTCTGTGTCACTCGCTCCTTTCCTTGCTAGTTCATCTGCCTTTTCATTGCCCCCCACACCATGGTGTCCTGGTACCCATATAAGGCGGACTCTATTACGCCTGGCAAGTAGTTTCAATTTAATTTTGCACTCCTTTATTAGTCGTGATTTTGACACAGGGTTTGTGATCGCGCTAATTGCTGCTTTGCTGTCCGAGCAGATGTCTATTTACCTTTCTTTACTGGTGTCTTCTGCGAGTATTTCTGCTGCTTTCATAATTCTGCTTGGAAGACGACGGTTACAAATGGTTCGAGGTGAAAAGCAAGTTCAATCGGTGGGTTAGCACAGAAGATGCCATCCCCTGATTCCCCCGATATTTTAGAGCCGTCTGTATCAATGACCCGTTGGAGTTTCTTGTCGTCCTTCCGTTCGTCCAAGATTCTCTTGTGGGGAAAATTGTTTCGAAGTTTTTGGTGAACGTATAAGATTTTTCAACAACAACATCACTAGGAGTTCGTCGACGAAGACGTCATTTTCACTGAGGGGAGCCATAGTGCCAATGTCGAATTCATTTTCCTTAGAGCAGCATTGCTCTGTTTTTTTTTTTTTTTGGTTAGAAATTTTATTTCCACTAGTAGTTAGGGAATGGACAATGGCTGATGGCAGAGCTCAGCATTACCATCGGAAGGGACTTAGAATAGATCCGAAGATCACAAATCTCGAAAAAAAAAAATGTTTTTCAGGAAACCAATACTTGCCGTTATATATATGTACATATGTACATAGGTAGGTGCAAGTAAAAATAAAAAAGGGGTATAATAATTGAATCGAAAATAGTAAAATGCTACTATGGTAGCAACTTCCGCGGCGCATTTGTCCACTTAAAACTTTGTTTACCTCCTTTTTCTCGTTTGCTTCTCGCGCAATAAACTAATTAGCTTGTATAGCCTTTTTCTATGAGTATTGTCGCAATTGTTCTGATACCTACTTATTTTCTTGTTATTGTACGTGCAGCAGTGCATCAGTAATATTTGTTATTTTTTTACATTTTTTACTGAATAAGAAAGTAATAAAGTGCTCGACTGCCTCGCACATACTTGCACCTATACATGTGTTGTTCATCTGAAAATTGTTTTATTCTCAAAATTATTTAATCGAAATTAAGCTTTAAAACATGATGTTGTAAAAGGTTGACAACAATCTAGATGCCGTTATACGATAAGGCATTCTTTCATTTCGGCGGAAAACTAAATAGCACTCTCAAATACCTCCCTGTTAATTCACATGTATTTTCCATTAAATTGAAACTGACGTCATTTTTTTAAGACTGTACGTATGTTAAACATACCTGAATGCATAACGGTCGAAAGGATCCATTCAAGGTCTCCACAGATATACAACACCAAATTGAAGAGGAATATGGTGTAAATGTGTCGTCAAGACTTGTGTTCTATCGCCTAACCTAAGCAGGACTACATGTTTCAACAAGATAATTAAAGAAGCGTTTAATGGATCACCTGAAATCCTCTACACTTCTGGAAAAATGTGCTTTAGAGCGACGAATCGAAGTTCAATAGATTCGGTTCTGATAGAAAAGTTAACGGTCGTCGTCCACAACGTCAAGAGTTTAATCCAAACTACATGATTTTCGTGGCATGGAGTTGGTCAGATTATCTGGTAGGATGGATCAACATCAGTACAAAAAATTATTAGAAAACCACATGGTACCTTTTGCCTTCGAAAATACGCCCTTAACTTGGAGATTTGTCCACGATAATGACCCAAAACATACAGCCCAAAACATAAATCCGATTGAAAATCTATATAAATTTGGACAACTTATGGACATCTATCCAAGAAGCATGGTGTTTCTTCCCAATAACTCGTTGCCAGAGCCAAGTTTACCAAAGAGAATTGTGGCAGTTTTGAAAAATCACCACTATATGTCAAATATTGTTAAAATACTGATTTCGAATAAAATCGATTGGGTCATAGCCGAGAAATAGCCAATTTTCGAAAAATAGCTAAAGTACCGTTATACGCATCTTGTGACAAAATCTTTGTATGCCATCTATTGGCATATTTCTACTGTAACTCAAATATTAAATTTGAAGAAAATCATTAGAGCCATTTCGAGAAAATCGATTTGTTACAAAATCGGCCCTTAATAAACTACCGAAGTTAGAATGAGAATTCCGAATTCGCCTCAAATTGTGACCCTAGATATGAAATTTGAAGAAAATCAGTCCAGCCGTTTAAGCTGCAGTCATACAGACAAACCAGTGTGTTTCGTATTATAGTAATACCAAGATTGGTCAATGTACTTGCCCTTATACTTACTTACTTAGGTGGCGCTACAGTCCGGGGTGGACCTGGGCCTCAACCAACAAACCCCTCCAGCCAGCCCGGTTATGACACAGCCACCAAGTCGGACGGGCTGGTGGGGCTAAGCTCAGGCAACTGTGGGGGTCATAGGTGGCGGATAGTGAACGGCCTCTAGAATGCAGGTTAACTGCGAATACCCAAATAAGCAATCCCCGACCAAGAGCGGCAGAGAAGGAGGGCTTGGCTGAAAAGGTCAAAGGAACCCCTATGAACTTTCTGCGACAAGACGAATAGGCACCGTCTTCCATATAGGTGCTCCCCACCCCTCATAAGGTGGCTACGAGGGATACAGTAAGGAGAAAATGGCAAGATCAGGACGGACCCGCCACAAAGCGAAAGGCGCAGCTTCTTACCTCGGAAAGATGGCTACAATATATTATAGTACGTATTACTATAATTAAATAACTTAAATATGATGACTTCGTCATCAGTACCCTAAAACATTAAGTCCGAGCCCAGTAAGGTCTTAATTATGGCATACTGGAAAACGAACTGGAATGACAGCAATGAGGGCTGACGTCTGTAGTATTCTGTTACCTGAGTAAGCTGGAGTGAAATCTGGTTGAAATGGCTTTCAGGCTAATGCTACAAGCGCCCCCGTCCCGTTAAAACCTTGGCAGGACTCAAAATATGTTCAATGTTTCGTCACCATTAAGGTGGTGGTGTAGGTACAGATGTAACATTCCTGTTTAGCACCGATCTGGCTCTGACATAAGACCCCATAAGGGCTTATGCCAACCCTCGCATAGCCTCACTGCTTGCATAGATAACCATGGGATCCTTGCGTGACTACACATTCGAACTTTGATAGCGGCTTTGAGTGGGGACCCAACCGAAATGATTACAAACAAACCAAATAAAAACACAGGAGGAAAAATTGAGGAGAACGAGGAGAACCCCTTCAAGGGGGGCGCAAGGATGCTGAGGTCACCAGTTGGCCAAGTAGCAGCACCACAAAGATGCACGGAACAACGCGAGTCACCCGCAGTAGGAAGGGCGGCGGTCGAACCAACCGACCAGAAATCTGATTTTCACAAGCTAGGGGAACAGATTAGAGGGCTGGTGGAAATGCTGGAAGACGGCAAAAGGCGTTCGATTCACCAAGCGATGTGAGACGCCATTGAAAGCATCAGGGATCTCTGTGAGCTTTCGGCGATTCAACTGCACGATGAGAAAGCGAAGGAAGTTATTCGTCAGAACAACTCATCGCAAACTTCACCCTGGCTAAAGCCAACAATAGAGCATAAGAGAAGGCACGTTGCAGACACCGAACCTCCGGAGCCAAAGCGGAAGCAGAAACATCCATCAAATGGTATTGCTGAGAGTCAACTCCCGGAGATAAAGCAGAAGGAGAAACATTCACCAAATGATGCTACAGCGAGTAAACGCCCGGAGAAAAAGCGGAATCTGAAACATCCATCTGTGGCAAACACCAAGGAGAAAGATGTGGCAATTGGAATTGAGACCCCAGCAAGAGCTCAGCGAACAAATCCAACCACAAACAAAAAGCAAGCGACAGGGGAAGGCGAATGGTTAAATGCCAGCAGGAAGGACGCCGAAAAGAAGCAGCAAGGGGTCATAAGAACGAAACCTGACGCATCAAAGCTACGGGAACCCTTTCCCAAAACTGGAAGCAGTTGGAAGCGTGGTTTCTAAAATTATGATTACACAGAAGGGAGACCTCCTAATACAACTCAAGGAGACGGGAATAAAGACCACTAAGTTTAAAGGCGTAATCAGCGAAGCCTTAGCGGAGCAAGCGAGTGTAAGAACACTCACACACCGCACTACCCTCGAGGTCAAATACATCGATGAGGTCACTATAATGGTTGGCATAATCGATGCAATTAGAACCCAGTTTGGTGTAAACGTTTTACCGGCAGACATCTTATCTCTGCGAAAGGCATACCGAGGGACTCAAACAGCAACCATCAGTCTTCCAGTAGAAGATGTAAGAAAAGTGTTAGAAGCCGGGAAAATTTAGATCGGGGGCGTGAAAAGACACTGCTGAAAACGTGCTTCAAGTGCCTATAGTATGGTCATCTGGCCACACAATGCAGAAGCGAAGAAAATCGCTCCAAGCTATGTAGGAGATGTGGTGAAGGGGGCCACATAGCTAAAAATTGCGATAAACACCCATCCTACATGTTCTACAAGAAAAACCACCCAGACGACGCTCATCATATAGCTGGTAGCAGCAGATGCCCGGTCTTCAGGAGAGCTATCACGAGCAAAATACCATGAAGATACTACAGATAAATCTCAATCACTGTAGAATAGCCCAGGACATCCTGGCACAAAGAGCCGACGTTGTAATGATCAGCGAGCCCTATAAATGTCCCGAACAGAACAAAAACTGGATCTGTGATAAAGCAAAACAGGTGGCAATATGGATATGTGGACCCCATGCCTTCCAAGAAACAAACGACCAATCAGAAGGCTTCGTGCGTGCGAAAATAAATGGAATCCATTTCTATAGCTGCTATGCAAGACCCAGCTTGACGACCAGCGAATATCAACTAATGCTGATTAAACTAACCGCGGATGTGCTCCAGAGAGCCCCAGTGGTTATAGGAGGAGACTTCAACGCGTGGGCCACAAAATGGGGCAGCAGGTTCACCAACACCAGAGGACAGATCTTATTGGAAACATTCGCTCCCCTAGCGATAGGCATTGCTAATAAGGGCCGGGCAAATACTTACCGGAAGGCTGGAGTAGGCTCCATCATTGACATCACCTTTGCGAGCAACTCCATCCTGAAAATCATAAAGTGGAGGGTCAGTGAGGAATATTCACGCAGCGACTATCAGGTGATAATACTGGAAATAAAAGGGAAAAAACCAGTCCAGCTCCCAAAACTTACTGGCCCAAAATGGAACGACAGATCTTTCGATAAGGATGCATTTGAAGAGATGTTGAACGGTGATCAAACTCCAAGCGGAACAGCGGAGACCCTCGCGCACCACTTCACATGCACCATCACCACAGCGTGCGACGCATCAATGCCTAGGAGAGCAAACACCAGGAAGGCATCACCGTGTTACTGGTGAAATGAGGAAATAGGCGAACTTCGGGCAAAATGTCTACAAGCACGGCGCAAAGTCCAACGATCAAGAAGGATGGCTGATTTCCAACAATGCCTGGGCACCGTTAGACTGGCGAGACGTAGCTTAAATAGAGCCATTAAGGAAAGCGAAACTGCATGCTTTAAACGTCTCTGTCAAGAAGCCGATATCAACCCATGGGGTTTGGCATACAGAATGGTGATGACGAAATCAAAGGGCTATAGGACTCCTCAAATAACATGTCCTATAATGCTGAGATCCATAGTAGAGCACCTCTTCCCTCAAAGGCCTGCTGCTATGTGCAATATTATACGAGAAGTCAATCCAGAAGATATTCCTTCAATTTCTCACGAGGAACTGCTAAAGGCATGCAGCAAGATAGGCGACAACAAGACGCCGGAACCCGATGGCATCCCGAATAAGGCAGTAAAGGCAGCTGTAACAAAAAGACCAGACCTCTTCATAACAACAATGCAGAAGTGCCTTGAAGAATGAACATTTCCCGAAAAAAGGGAAAACGCAGCATTTGGTCCTACTGGCAAAAGGAAAGAAGCCCCCAGGAGAATCATCATCCTATCGCCCAATATGCCTATTAGACACCATAGGAAAGATCCTCGAGAAGATAATCTGTAATAGATTACTTGCAGTAGCAGAAGAGAAAGGAGCTCTCTCAGATCACCAATTTGGCTTCAGAAGAGCACGATCTACTGTTAAGCGGTAGTTAATATCGCCAAAGGTGCCATCGAAGGAGAAAGATGGCTCTACGGCACAAAGGAGTATTGCGCAGTAGTAACGCTGGATATTAAAAACGTATTTAACTCTGCGAACTGGTCGTTTATTAGAAGGTCACTTGCCAGGATGGATACGCCATATTACCTGCTACGGATAGTGACGAACTACTTCAACAATACCGATGAAGGGGTAAAATACTACAACGTAACTGCGGGAGTTCCACAGGGATCGGTTTTAGGGCCACTATTGTGGAACATCATGTATTACGGAGTCCTAACGATTAGCGCTACCTGGGGTAGTAACGATAATTGGATTCGCCGATGACATTGCAGTCGTGACAGTAGCTAAACAGATCCGTGCAGTAGAATCAGCTACAATTGAAGCAATTGCCCGGATGAAAGATTGGCTAATATCCACCGGACTAGAACCAGCTGACCATAAAACAGAAGCTGTTCTTATAACCAGACGGAAAACCGTCGAATTGCCAACTTTCAGGTTGGTAATCAAACCATCAGGTCGAAAGAGACAGTAATGCTGGACACCAGGCTACGGTTTAAAACGCATGTTGATTTTGTTACCAAAAAATCACCGCAAATGCAGGAAGCTCTCTCGCGTATCATGCCTAACATCGGTGGACCTGGATACGCTCGAAGGATTCTACTCTCTAGAGTTATCACCTCAGTTCTGCTATATGCCGCCCCAGTCTGGGCGGAGGCACTGAGGACGAAGGAGACCAAAAGGAGACTATCGTCATCATACAGACACTTTGCGCTACGGACAATCAGCGGCTTTCGAACCATCTCTGACGAAGCTGCATTTGTCATAGCTGGAATGGTCCCCATCGATATTCTTGCAGATGAAATGCTGAGGATATATAACAGAAGAGCATTGAGTCATCACGATGCCACTGGTATCAAGGTGATAAAAATTGAAGAAAGAGCAGTGTCAGCAGCTATGTGGCAAGCTCGTTGGGCTAATTCAACAAAAGGAAGATGGACATACAAACTTATACCGACAATCCAAGACTGGATACCCGATTTGGACACGACAACTCACCATCCTGCCCGCAATGCCCAGGTGAAGATGAGGATACGGAGCACGCAGTGTTTTACTGCACACTTTTCACGGCATGGATAATTAGTCTGCCAAGTCCGTCATTACTCCTCGACCATATGTTACGATCGCAAGAGAATTGGATGGCAATATGTTCCTTCGTAACAACTCTACAAAAAGAGCTGCGGAGAATAGAAAAGCTAAGAAGAGCAACTGAAGCAGCGGAAGAAGCTAACACAAGAAGCATAGCATAAACTGCTAACCAGCCCCGCGAAGTAATACCTAACGGCAGTTCCGCGGGGAGAGTGGTTGAAGTGTGTAGGGTGTGTGTTTAGTACGTAGGCGTATTCCTGGTATCGATTACTTAGGTTTGCGAATCGTGCATGGTAGTAGCACTCGGACTATTAGTATCTATGAAGACTACACATTCCTGGCGCAATCCAAACAAAAAAAAAGCCCGGTTATGAGCCAGCAGTTGCGCACGCCAAGTTGGTTGAGGTCCCCCTCTACTGCGCCGTCCGTTCGGGGTGGATTCGAAGACTTTCTTGGCTGGAACGTTGGACTCCATCCGCTCTACATGACCCAGCCATCTTAGTCGTTGTATGTGAACTCTTCTGGCTAAGTCGATGTCATTATAAATGCCGTATAATTCGGCATTGTATCTTCTTCTCCACTCGCCGTCTATGCAGACGGGACCAAAGATCACTCGAAGAACTTTTCTGTCGAAGTAACCAGGGGCATCTTCATCCGATTTTGATAACGTCCATGAATCTGCGCCATACAGCGGAACTGGGATGATTAGTGTCTTATAAAGAGTTACCATGGTAGTTCGGGATAGGGCTTTGCTACTCAATTGCCTTCTTAGCTCGTAGAAACACCGATTGGCAAGAGTAATTCTTCGTTTGATCTCCCCACTGGTGTCATTTGCGGAGTTCACCATAGAGCCTAGGTAGACAAAGTTTTTTACAACCTCAAACTTATATCTGTCTATCGTGGCGTTCTGTCCAAGACGCCGATGTTGGGTGCCCTTTTTTTGTAGACAGTATATATTTTGTTTTGCTTTCATTGACCGCTAAACCCATCTTTGCTGCCACGATCTCAATACTCGAAAACACCCCCCTGACTTGCCCTTATAGGTGCAAATAAAAACGAAAAATAATAGTCAAAAGCCTTAAATAACTACATAACTGAATTTTTACGAAACGATCCCGTTTGAATTGGTTTTCATTCGAGTCTCCTCAACAACTCCACCCAACGAACCGCAAGAAAAGCCCATATACACAATTCAATTTAATGCAACAGCAGGTTCGCGTTGGTTTGGATAACGCATCGTATATTTTTTATTATTAAACTTCTCAACTACTCCACATAGATACAGAATGCCTTCTCGTATCTAGATTGTTATCAACCTTTTATGTATAACATCATGTTTTGAAGCTTGATTTCAATTAAATAATTTTGAAAATAAAACAATATCCTTCGAATTGTATCTCATTCATCTGGTTTTCTGTGTACCTACATATTGTACCATAATGTAGCATAATAACTACGCTCCAAAATTATGCAACACATTCCGAAGTGTCTTTTCATTCGAGGTTCGTGTCCACGGTAAGAGACGGATTATATCTAAGACGAAGTCGCGGAATTAAGAGAGAATTATAACCACAAGAGATTATTGGCTGCAGCTGTCATCTTGGAATTATTACATCAGAATTTTCTTGTTCCAGTGGTCGAAGAATTTGCTAGAAGTTCCTGGCTATCAGAAATGCGACTATATAAGGACAGATGGCGATCGAGGCAGGGCAGTTGGTTTTCGAACCGCACGAAGAGATTGGAAAAGAGATAATCGGCGAAGTTGTAATTTTGTGATAAATTGAAAGTTAAGAGTTAACAAGAAGAAGTAATTAGTTTGGATTTGTGAATTAAGTAATTGGAATGAGATAAAGTGATTTGAGAAGAAAGAGACCTTGTAAGGAAAGAATTAGCGAAGAATAGTATAGTGTGAACTTGAATTGTTCTATAGACTAGAAAATAAAGAAATAATCTCACAGAATAACGTTTTATCTACTCGAGCCGTAGCTCGCATATTACAATATGTATACTCGTAATATAATCGTACAAAATCTGAAAATGATAAGGTTTCTCTTTACTATAAATGCGGTAAAAGAAGTTTGTCTTACGAAATGCCCAGAGAGAGAAAGAGCTATTCTTATTCTTATGATCCCTCTTAAAAGAAACTTGGAACTAATTTTTTCATCCACTGTTAGAGAACTACCCATATTTTATACGAGGGTGGGTCAATAAGTCGCTGAAATTTAACACAAATTGTGTCGTCACCTTAAATTTAACTCTTTTTTGTCAAGAATCATCTTTCAAAAGAAAGCACCCAAATTTTCAGACAGATCTGTCAAATAGTTTTGTTGTGGCAACCATTTTATATAGACGCCGAACGTTCTCGTCGAGCAATTGAGGTCACCACACCAGAAATGGTCGACAAAATCCATGGTTTGATAATGGGTGATCGGCGAGTGAAGTGCGCAAGCTTGAAGAGGCCACAGGCTTATCACATGGCTCAGTAATTTCGATTTTACATAAATATTTGGACATGAAAAAGCTTTCCGCAAGATGGGTGCTGCGATTACTCACAATCGACAACAAACGAATTCGTTTGACAACTTCAAAGGTGTGTTTGGCGATGTTCCAGAAAAATTCGACTAAGTTTTTGCACCGTTTCGTAACCGTGGATGAAACCTGGATTCACCACAACAGAAACCAAGGAACAGTCAAAACAATGAACTTCTCCTGGTGAATCGAAATCGAAGAAGGCCAAGGCGGGTTTGTCAGCAAACAAGGTCATGGCGACAGTGCGCGGTGTTATTCACATCGATTACCTTGAAAAGGATAAAACGATCACCTGCGCATAATACGCAGAGCTGCTGGATCGATTCCAAGCCGATTTGAAGCAAAAACGGCCGCATTTGGCGAAGAAAAAAGTTCTTTTTCACCAGGACAACGCACCGGCGCACAAGTCGGCAGTCGCAATGGCAAAATTGCATGAGTTAGGCTACGAACTCCTCCCTCATCCAGCATATTCCCCAGATTTAGCCCCCTGCGACTATTTCTTGTTTCCAAACATGAAGAAATGGCTCGGAGGTAAGAGATTTGGGTCGAATGAAGAGGTCATCGCTGAAACAAACGCTTATTTTGAGGGGCTCGAGAAATCGTATTATTTGGAGGGCATCAACAAATTGGAGAAACGTTGGATGAAGTGTATAGAGCTAAAAGGAGACTACGAGTATGTTGAAAAATAAAATGTTTTTATACCGAAAAGAGTTTTCTTTATTTCGTTTTTCAGGGACTTATTGACCCGAGGGTGGGTTTACGGTGTAAACATAATATCCTCTTTATTAATATTTCCCTGGTTTGACCCTAGCATAAAACTATCTATACAGCAATCGCCAGTTCCAGGAACCATGATGCTGTGTGTTGTTGGGTAAGCAAACGACCCCCCAAACAATGTTCATTCAAATGTAAGGATTCACGGAAGATCCTTTTCTGTTATGAGCTATTTTTGTTGGTAAGAAATCGATAACAGTTGCATAAGTTGTACATAATTTTAAATGCTTGCAGTTCTGTGGTTTACCTCACCGTATTCTAAGAAAAAAAAAAAAACATTACAGATAACTTTGCGACCGAGGGTATTAAGTTCTTGTTCTGTTCACCTATTATCCACCCATCCTACGTAGTTAAACTCAAAAGTGTACATAAGTAAACTTTTAACAATCCGGTCGAATGGTAAAAGTGATGGTAAGAGTGGTACGTTTCTAAATAAGATTTTCACTTATCCTTTCAAATCACTGCCAGAAAGTGGTCGTCGAGATAAAACTGACAATTAAAGTTGCATATTCCAGTTTTATTTCTGGTTCTTGCAATTGTTCTCGTAACATTTCGAATGCACTGTAGTGAGAGAGTGGTAGTTTAAATGTCACAGAGAGGAAGCAATAAAATTAATTTTATGACCTAGCTTTTATTTACGTGGAGCGCGAACAGAAACCACAATCTCGGTAATTGCTTTGATTCTCAATTCTACTCGTAATTAAAAATATGTTTCTAGTACGCATATAGTTGGCTGTAGAAGAATGGTTGAGTTCATGATAGTATCTGCTACTTTACAGCGAATGAGTTTATGGTTTTCATTCTTCATCCTTCATCAATTCAAATGCCGTAAAGATGATAGTAAAATTGTTGGTATGGGACAATAAATGCCCAACAACAGGAGAATCGAAAAGAGTTTAAAAAAATACACCCCTTCTGATGGTTAGAAAAAAACTCCGATGGGCGATGTAGTAAAGAGCGAAAGCAGACGTTACTTGGTGAAACAAACTTGCATTTATTTGAAAGGCAATAGATGAATTTAATATAGTCAATAGAAAGTACATGTTAACATAATTATTGATTTCATGGAGATATTTCATAAAATTAACCCTTTCGAAGATATCCAAGAAAAAAGGTTAATTTTTTTTTCTTTTAATTTCAACAACTGCAGGAGGTAAAATTCAAAATTCTTAAGTGCGAGCAAAGTTGTATAGAGCATAAGAATAAAAAAGTTGTCCTTGAACTCACTGCATGCTTGAATGATTTTCATCTAAATTTAAATATAGGCATATTTCTGTTTGCATTGCCACGACTTTTCGATGTAATACACCTTAAAAATGCGTTTCCAGTAACCTATCAAATTACCATCAAATATTTAACTGTGTTGAGTGTAGCGATTCCATCATAACGACAAGCGTAAGTAATAAGTAATCTAGGGTAGGTGTACCAGTATCCGGCCACTATCCATTAAATGTTAAATAATAAGAAAATTAAACATTATTTACATAAGTAAATACATTGCGACTATAATTCCAGGCCCATGAAATGGTTTGGTAAAGTTTGTCAGATCTGCACATCAAATATCCTTGTTAAAAAAATATTTAGTTTGTGGAGTTCGTTGTGAGAGCAAGAAGTGCAAGTTTGAGTTCGCGAGTGCTAGTAGAACCGATCAGCAAATTAAGTGAGTTTCAGTGTTCTTTGTGAATATACAAACTAGTTTTGTGTTTTTTTTTTAATAAATAATATGTTTATTGATCGTAAAATATAAAAAAAAAATAAGAATTTTTTGTTTTGAATTATTAAAAATGTGGCCGGTTACTAAAACACAATTTTTATATGAAGTTGTAGCATCCGGCCAGGGTGGCCGGGTATTAGAACTTTGCATGAAATCGAATAATTTATCTTTTTCACGTTTAAACGAAAGAAAATACTTTTGTCTACATCCTCAATCCAATAAAATGTATTAAATATGTCAAGTTTCAGTATCCGACCACTTTATTTTGTCAAAAGATTACTATGGCCGGTTTTTATTTAGAACAAGCCGTACCAATACGGCCACATAACTAATTGTGAACAAATTCATACTATTTGTTTTAGAAAATTAGTCAAGAAATAGGTGAAGAAGAATCACAAGAACTTTCACGTACGCAAAGAATCGAACGTGCTCTAAAGGAAATCCGTGAAAACAAATTAAGCCACAAGCTTCTACATATAATATGCCAAGGAGTACCCTTCAGGATAGAATATATGGAAAAGTTGACGACGTTTGCCAGAAAAAAAGGACCTGATACTATTTTATATCCTGAAGAGGAGAAACAGATAACGAACTGGTGTATTAATGTAGTGAGGTGTGGATTCCATTTGAAAAAAAACGACCTTCTGGACACCGTCCAAAAAATTATAAAAACAGAAAAAGGGATAACCCTTTCAAAGATGATCGCCCAGGAAGAACTTGGCTTAGGTTGTTCTTTAAACGAAACCCCTACTTAAGCTTAAGGGAAGCTGAGACGATATCAAAAGCCAGAGCCGTCGTGACAAAAAACAGCATTAAAAAATGGTTTCACGATTTAGAGAGCTTCCTTATAGAAAACGGACATAATGATATCCTTCTCGATCCAGATAGAATAATGAATGGAGATGAAACCAGCTTTTGCTTGTGCCCGAAAACAGGAAAAGTAGTAGCACCACAGGGTTTTAAATATGTTTACCAAGTGCAAATGGCTAAAGAAAAAGACACGATAACGGTCCTAGCAATAATGACAGCTTCCGGGGAGCTTTTACCGCCTTTGGTGAATTTTCCTTACATTCTACCACCTAAGGAGATTGAAAAATTCCTGGGGAAAACTTCATCAGGGTGGTTGCGAAGTGAAACCTTCTACGAATATATTGCTAACTGTGTGGTCAAATGGACTGATGACAAAAAAGTAAAGAAATCAGTTTTGCTTTTTTGTAGACGGTCACAAATCGCACCTATCGATGCAACTAAGCCAGCTTTGTGCCGACAAAAACATTATTTTGCATGCCTAAGATTGGAAAAAAACAGTTCGAGAGTGGCACATAAAACACATTGGAACAGTTTTAACGCGAAAGGATTTCTGACCACTTTTAGAAACAGTCCTTTCCAATATCAACCATTTGGCAGAAACCATTAAAAACGGATTTCGGAAATGCGGACCTTTAAATAAAAGCAATATTTTTAAAACTCCAGGATCCACCACATTTAATTCACCATCACTTTAAAAACCATTTTCAAATCTAAAACAAATTAATTCAACTGAAAGCAGTCCATCCTGTTCGCCCTGCAGATCAAGATCTCCGCTTCATTTATCGAAACATTTATTTTACCCAGACCCTACTAAAAAGAAAATTACTAGACAGGCTTGCCGATCTCCCAGTACAATATCTTAACAGGCTTGGAGGGATATCTTTAAGCGTAAGGAAAAGGCCAAGTAAGAAAAGATTGATGCGGTAGAGAAAAGGAAAGATGAAAGGTCACGAAGAAAAAAAGAAAAGGAAGCACAAAAATCATCTGGACGTAAAAGAAAAACCAAGAAACAAATCATTAAATGCCAAGAAATTCTTAAAAGCGATACTGAAGAAGGTTTCAAAAACATAGGTTGCGATATCCGTCCTTTGTGGTATCACCTTAAATGCAGCTCCATCAGTTTTTTGCCATATGAAGACACTATGCACATGAAATTCGTTTGTGATATTTGCCTGGACTCAAATACATAAAAATGTACCTGAACTTTTGTATACTAGAAGTCATATTCTTAAGCTCCAATGTAGGTACAAAACAGTATCTACTTAAAATCTTTGAAAGTGCCTTAGTATGTAAGCTAGACTTTAAGTGTTTTTCCGAAAGAAATATTGTTTTGTTTTATGAGTTTAATATTATTTTTATCTTTTTGTTAATTTTTTTTGCTTACATAGCTATGTTTAATAAAGATCACTGAATTTTGTTTTGTAAGAATTTTTTGTTTGTTTTCAGGAAAGAAATAATGTTTTGTTGTTTTTTTTTTTAATTAAGAAACTACCTATTTTGTTTTGGTTTTTTAATAGTTATTAACTATTTTATTTATGAATTAAATTTAATTAACAAAAATGTCAGTAAAATTGTAGAAGACTGAACCTTATACCTACCTATCGTTTATATAAAAGAAAAATGTATGTTTTGTTTTGTTAACTTTAAGTATATCTTTGTACCAATGTATTTTGCTTAATTTCGTTCCAAGTAGGCTAGGTAGGCACCTATCTACCTACAAAAAAAAAGTGAAATTAATACCTTCTTTGAATTTTTTTGGTTTTTGAAAGAAATGTCTTTGTTTTGGTAAACTAGGATAAGTTTTTATCTCGTTGTTTATAAACAAAAGAAGTCTGAACTTTAAAGTGCTGTTTAATTACCCAAATAAAACAAGTATAAGAAAAATGTCATTAAACATAAATTAAATGTCTAAACAAAAATTTATAAAAAAATGCATACCTACTTATTGATAAAAGTGTTTAATTTCAATCGTTTAGTTCAAGATTTCCTACAAAAGAAAGGACCTGGCCGGATACTGGATCAAAAGTGGCTGGCTACTGAAATTTGGTGGCCGGGTACTGGTGAAAAAGCACTTTTTTTTACAAAACTAATTCCAGTTTTAATAGCATTAAACTAATTACTTTAATATTATTTTTATTTGATTAAGATTTTAAAATTTTTTTTTATTATAGGGCCCCAAAGTGAGAAAATGCGCTAGGTGGCCGGATACTGGTACACTTACCCTATATACAGATCATTACAGTCGATAGATCTGTGATGATACTATTGAATTATTGTATTATACAGGGTGGCGCACGAATCGTGATACAAAAACAAAACGTAATAATTATTTTTGTCTGTGTAAGTAATCGACTTTTTTTAATTTTGCAGATTACTATTTAGATTTATTAAAACGAATAGCGAAAAGAGGATTTGGATAGTGCAGTGGTACCATGCTTTGCAGTCCTTCATTTCCATCCAAAAGGAATTTAGGCGGGAGTTTGGCGGCACTCCCCCAAATAGATGGACCATTATGAGGCTGGTAAACATGTTTGCCGAATCTGGAAGCATCGCACCATCGACCGTACCATCAAGATCCCTATGTTCGGGTTCAAGACACAATCGCGGCTGCAGCATAGTTAATTCAGGCAATTCCAAGCGTTTCGACTCGAAACTTATCGGCGTAAATTGGAGTTAGCAGACTGTCATTACAACGGATAATTCATGATGACTTAAACCTGTTTCCGTACAAAGTCCAAATTACAAGCAAGTGAAACCCTCTGGATTTGCCTATTCGCCTGGAATTTTGCCAAAAAATTATTGAAATGGCCGAAGAAGACAACAGCTTGATAAATTGCTTGTTTATGTCTGATGAGGGCTATTTTGATCTAAACGGTAATGTAAACTAGCAAAATTGCCGTATATGGAGTGAATCTAATCCAGAAATACTCCATGAGATGAAACTGCAACCAGAACGTGTCACTGTGTGGTGCGCAGTTTCATCAAGGTGCATTGTGGGGCCATAGTTCTTTGAAGAAAGCGGTGTAACAGTAACTTGCAAATGGGGACCGTCATATAAAGATGTTGAAGAATTTTTTTTACCCAGAACTGCTCCGAAGAAGTATCCGTTTCAACAGCATTTGGTTCCAGCAAAATGGAGCAACTGCACACATAGCCAGACCATTTATGGTGGAGCTCCAACGAAAATTCCCAAACAAATTAATATCCAGAAACTCCACTTTCGTCTGGCCCCAAGGTCAAATAATTGAAGTGTGTGATGCTTTTAACTTGTTCATGCTTAATGGCAGAAGCAGAAGAAGTGAGAGCGAAGGAGAACTTGCCTACCTTAAAAGATATGGTTGCTCAGCAATAGACTACACATGGAACGCAATGGAAAAAACACAATCTAGTTCAGGATATGCATATACATAGTTGCGCAAACCTTTTCCGACCATACAAAGTAAAAATATAAAAAAAAATTCTGTTCTCGCCAAACTTATTTGGAAAAACATCAAAAAAATATCTATCGGCACAAACTAGATGAGAGCATTGCTAGCGTAACACCTGAATGGAACAACGTCCTTTGGAATTCATATATTCTTACAAACCTTATTAAAGTTGTATCCCAGGCAAAAACAGCACAAAAGAAAATTAAACGAAAACAAATTTGGAACTCTGAACCAACAGAAGAAAAATTTTATTATTAGGAAATGACCAACAAACTGTCTGAAATCACCAACAGTAAAAATGTGTGTCAGTAGCCAAAAGGTTTAATGGAGATACTTTTAAGATTTAAGATTTTTAAAACGATGCTCAAGCCACTAACATACAATGAGAGTCTACATAGGCCGAGGAGTGTGAGTTGTTAGAAACATTAAGAAAAGTCAAACGCAATAAGACTCCAGGGGGAGACCGAATACCTTACGAGTTTTTTCAATACGCTTCATCGACATTCCTGGAAGAATTTTTTTCGTCTTTTAGTGTCAAATATAGTAAAGGTATGGTACACGCTAAGTTCCAAGAGTCTATTATGTCTCTTATAATCAAAAGGGGGAGCCCGAATATTCCTAAAATTTTCACTTGCATCCTGACCACACGCTTATCGAAATCGTTAAGAGTCAAAAATAAACTAAGTTAATTTCAGTCACACTTCACAGAAGGACATTCCACAGTTGACTAAATTTCGAATTTAACGTCAATTGCGTAATTATGCCTGCAACAGAAAAAAAAACTTTATGCGTATTTAACAGATTTTGGAGCCGCTTTCGGCACTATAAACGGAAAAGAAGGCGGATTTATTTGCCGTGCAAATGGAAGAAACGTTTGAGCCATTTGACAGACAGGCGCTAACAGAAGACCTTGGTGGAACGATTACGATACCGATTTAAAAATAACAAGGCCACTGGATATGATTTAATAACCAGACAAATTTCTGCATATAATAAATGCCGCGCTAAGATTATTACACGTTCCAAGGCAATGGAAAGTCGCCGAGATTATAATGGTTCCAAAACCGGGAAAGCCTCCAAATGATAAAAAAATCTAATTTAAGGTATTTGAAAAGATTTTCTTAAGGCGCCTACAAGCAGTCATTGAAGAAAGACGTTTGATTCCTGACCATCAATTCGGCTTTAGAACAAAACATTCCAAAATTGATCAGGTTTATAGAATAACAAATGAAATAGAGAACACCTTAGAGGAGAAAGGATATGTTCTAGCGTTTTTCTGGGCGTCTTTCAAGCCTTCGGCAAGGTATGGCATGAAGGCTTAAAGATTAAGTTAAGAAATGTTCTTCCGGAACGAGATTTTAGAATCCTATCTTACCAACAGACTACACCGTGTAAAACACGTATCGGAATACTTCCAATTTAAGGACATCGTTGGCGGATTCTACCGCAAGGAAGTGTTCTTGGTCCGGTCTTGTTCTTACTGTATACTCGATATATACCACAAGAAGATGACACTGCCGTAGCTACGTTCGCGGACGATACGGCTATATTAACAACATTAGTCGAGTCAGCAACTGTAAAGCTTCAACGAGCTTTGGACAAAATTTGCAAGTGAACAAAGATTTGGAGCATTGCTTTCAACGAGACCAAATCAACTCATGTTAACTTTACCTACAAACAAATTAAGGACCTACCCATTTTCATGAACTCGGTACAAACACCGTACGCAAACGAGGCAAAGTATCTAGGAATGACACTAGATGCGAAAGTCAGGAAGTCGCACGTTAAAAAGACACGCGCGTGCTTGAAAATAGATTCAGATAAATGGGTTTTAGCAGGTGCTTTGCTTGAAAGCTACCTACCCAACGCGAATATTTTTGAAACTGAAACTACTTAATAAGGAAACTTAGTCGTAGTAAACCAGTAGAAGGGAGGTGTTTTTTAGTGAGTAAAAATCTCACACTACTATGAGCACCGTGCTCATGTGATTAGGTGAAGATTTCTCAACTACCCACAAAAAAAAAATAAAAATAAAAAAAAATAAATAAACTGAAACTGCTTGTTTAACAAACTTTCGAATATTAGACTATCGTAAAAGTACTTAAGCATCCTTAAAGATCTATATAGCAACAATAAAGCGCCAATGTGGAATGGGAAGGAAATTAGAAAATGGTTCTAGGTCGGAATAGGGGTAAAACAAGGATGATTCCTTCGCCCATATATTGGATGATTTAGTGGACAACTTACCCCCCGGGATCTGTATCGAAGAGTTGAGAATAAGAGAGCTGCGATATTGTCATCCTAGCAAAGGCACTAAATTCATTGCAGCTTATGATCTCTAGGCAAGATAAATACTGGGCTCTCATCGCGTAAGACGACGATCGTCTGACGACGTCGTTTCGACGATTGCATTGCTTCGTGCAACACTAAAATAGTTGAAGCGTTTGGACGACGTCGTTTCGTACGATTCACTAATGCTTCGTATAACTTATTGAACTATCAAATACCGACGATTGAACGATTTCGATTGAACGATTGCTATTTTACAATCGTTTTAAACTTCGTGGTTGATTGTTTATTTTTTTTGATTACATTTTAAATAAAAATCATAAAAATATGTAGTAGCAAATACAAAAAAAAGAGTCGGCATTACAATGTGTTGTTTTTCGATGACGAAGAAAGTGAAAATTCGGTCGGACTATTGCGAGTGCGAAGGACGCTTAGAGATGCATCGGATCCTCTTTCACTTCCAACGAAAAAGTAAAAACATTATAAACTATTTTTAAACAATAAACTTGCTGAATCCGATTTTACATTTTAGTTTTATTCAACTAGTGTTGGAAATTGTTAACCCATGGAGCGGCTCGCGGTCAACATACATTCCACCAATTTTAAGACTTGGTGCTACCTTAGAGGTCATAGCTGGAGGTGGCTACCAATGGTTGACTGGTAGCGACTTTGGTATTTCTGTTGGACAAAGTACTCTTTCAGAAATAGTTTGCGAGACCATAAAAGCGTTGGAACTAAAGCTCAGGTTCACCGTTCGAATCCATGTCAATAATCATCTTTTTATTTCGCATGAAATAAATAAAAAGTCGATCAATTGCGAAAGCTTATGTCAACTCTACTGCGAAGGCATAACACTGGCAGTAGGGCGGTTATACGGCTAAAATGCAACTTGATCGTGATGATGACATCAGGAGGACGGAAAAAAGTACTGTGAATCATGAGCAATGACAAAAGAAAAAAGGAAACAAGCTCCCCAGTTATCTGGACAGCCACCCTTGGAGTTCACTGAAACTTAATACCAGCTGAGTTTCTTCTGTCTCTTCCCCTTTCCTCAAAACGCCCGTGTCCTAAAATTAGTATAAAGGTATTCATAAACCCTTTCGCACGTGCAAATTATAAAAATAAAAAAAAAAAAATGATGGGATATGGACAACGAAATACGAAAGGAAGCGACAAAGCAGTGGTATTATCAGAAATATGCCATCCCAGGAAGTAAGTATTTTTTTTTTTTTTTTATAATTCGCGCGCCAAAAGAATAATGAAGACCTTTATACTGTTACAGGGCACGGGCTTTTAAGGACAAGGGGAAGAGGAACAGAGGAGGAGCCTATGCACGTTGGCTTTAAATGTTTGAAGGTTGTAGTGATGGAGAAATACTTTTTTTTAGATTGGTAGATTATTCCACATTCGTGTCGTTCGGCTTGTAAACGAATCCCTATATTTAACAGTACGACCGAAGTTAGGCTTTAGGGAAAACTGATGTGCATTCGAAGCATGTCGCGTATTGCGGGTGAAATTTTGAATGGGAGGAATGCAACTGGCTATTTCGCTGGAGCATTTTTTATTAAAAAAACGATAAAACAGGGAAAGACAGGAGACATTTCTCCGATGTTCTAATGAATGAATGGAATTCACAATGTCTCTATCACCTATAAGTTTTAACGCGCGATTTTGTACCCTATCAGGAATGTGCAGAACAGTCTTGGGTGCATCAGACCAGATATGGGCGTTATATTCCAGCTTAGGGCGGATGAATGCCTTATAAATTGAGGCCAGATCAGACGGGGTTTAAGGAATCCTAGACATTTTGCAGCATTTTTGGCGACCTCGAATATGTGATCATTCCATCGAAGATTGTTATTAATACACATACCGAGAATGGCAAGTCTTTCGGTTTCAATGGTGCAAGTACCATCCATGGATAATGGTTGAGGGTTTCGGTTTCGCTTGAGAGACAGAAGACAGCATTGTGTTTTGGAAGCATTAAATTCCACTCTGTTGGTTGAACCCCATTTAAATATGCTGTCCAGGTCGGAATTTAATGTGTTTAACATACGTTGCCGTTCCCCTTCTATGGGCGAAGAGCAAGGACGTGAGTTAGGGAACGAATATGAAAAACTGAGGGTACTGTCATCAGCGAAGGAATGGATTGGATTAGAAGTTGCAGACAAGAGATCATTTATAAAAATGAGAAAGAGAGTCGGAGACAAAACAGAGCCTTGAGGAACACCAGCATTTATTTGGTGAATTGCAGACTTGAAGCCGTCCAAAACAACTTGTATTGAACGCCCCGAAAGGCAATTTCTAATCCATTGAAGAAGAGACTGGTTTTGCCAGCGTAGAAGAACACCTCTTCAGAACTATGGGGGGGATACCATCTGGATCAGCGGATTTGTGTATGTTAAGACCTTTGAGTGCTCCTGCAACTGTACGAGTGCGAAAGTGGATTTGTCCCATGGAAAATTTGACGCTCTCAAATACAGGTGGAGACAAAGCATTATCTGGCAGCATGGAGTTCGTTGCAAAGTGAGCAGCAAGCAGATTAGCTTTGTCTAAGGAGCTGACAGCTGGAATGTCATTGTAAATGAGCGTGGGGATGACAGACGAGGCAGAATTTTTAATATTTTTGAAGAAAGACCAACAATTTTTACTACCTTTGGGACATTGTAGGATTTTTTGCCTCAATTTTTGGTCATGTAAGAATTTTACACGTCGAATATGGGCATTGCAGTCTTTTCTGGCTTGTTTAAACTTCTTTCGGTTTTCCTCAGATTTGTTGGCTTTATAAGACCGAAATCTTACTTCTTTCAACCTGATAGCCTCTTTACAGCTCTGGTCAAACCACGAGTTTGCCTTAGGTTCTGTTAGGAATACAGTCATTCATACTTGAGAGTATAGTGTTAGTGATCATATCAGCAGCGTCATCCACGTCGCTATCGAGGAAGCATAGCGACCAGTTAAAACTCCTAAAGAAGCTATTGAGGCTGCTCCAGTTGGCTTTCTCGTATTACCATACTTTTCTTTTAGGAGTTTTTTCTTTAACTGTGTGGTCAGAGTACGGGAATTTATTTGATACGATATTGTGGTCAGACCGACCTAGAGGCGCTAGAACATCTATGGTGTATTTATCGGGGTGCGAAGTAAGAAACAAGTCCAAGGTGTTGGCGGAATGACTTTCAATGTCCGGTATACTTGTAGGCTCATTTACAAGCTGAGTCAAATTGTTTATCTCAGCAAAAAGTTCAACGTACCTTCCTTCGGGTGTTGTCTGGCCAGAATGTTGAAGCCAATCCGAATTGTGTATATTGAAATCGCCCGCAATGACAATTTCAGTATGAGGATACAAGGAGACAATTCGAGTGATGGAATCGGACAACGCATCAAATTCATCAAAAGTTGAGTTGCTGTCCGCACTAGGGCTTCTGTAAATAAAGCAGTAGTGAATTATTTGCTTACGGACGGTGAATTTTAGCCATTTGAAATTAAATTCCGGGTTGGAACAGTGGCCATACTGTGGTGGAACTTGGTAAGCAATATCACTACGGACATAAATGGCGAGGCCACGGTGGGGAAAGAATAATGACACTAAGTTATATCCAGGCAGTTTCAAATCAGAAGATTCTTCCACTACCTGTGTTTCGCTTAGTGCTAGAACAGCTGGTTTATGGCAATGGGCGTGGGCGTACATATCGAAGAAATTCGTTCGAAGCAACTTTTGACGACGTCGTTTAATACAATCGTTTGGACGATGATCGTCTTGAGATGAGAGCCCTGTCCAAATTAATAATAAAGTTAATACTTCGAAAAGACAATGAAAAGCTGACGAAAAATTAATAATTAAAATACGCAGGAGAGGATTTTGAAATAGTCAGGTCTTTTAAATATCTAAGGTTACCATAAAACATAACTTATAGGTAAATAAACATCTTAAGCTCAAATTGTGAGAAGCGAAAACGAAAATAAATTATACGTAGAAAAACCTTCTGGCTAGCAATAAAATCCCAACATCAGTGAAGATGAAGTTTTTTGAAGCTGTTACGAGGTCAATTATGTACTGTGGGGCACAAGTATGGCGAAGTAAGCCATATGATCAGGTGGTAAAATTTCTGAGATTTTTGTGAAAAAAATGCTCTTTGATCCATACCGAAGCGGAATCTCCCCACCTTTTATGTAAGGCTGAAACTGAGCATGAGGTATATAGCCAAAGTCTTAAAGGGCGATGATGATACGTGACTTACAATTTTTTTTTTTTTTTTTATAACTTGCACGTGTCAAAGGGGATATGGATACTCTTATAATATTTTTTTAGGACATGGGCGTTTTGTGGAAAGAGGGATAGACAGAGAGAAAGACAGATTGGTGTATATGGTTTAAGACTCAGGTGGTATTAAGTTTCAGTGAACTCCATGGGTGGCGTCCAGATAACTGGGGAATATTTTTGTTTTGCCGTTATTGTCCTTGCTTATGTTTTACAGTATTTTTTTCCGTCCTCCTGATGTCAGCAACACGATCAAGTTGTATTTTAGCCATATGACCACCCTACTGCCAGTGTTATGCCTTCGCAGTAGAGTTGACACAAGCTTTCGCAACTGATCCACTTTTTTATTTAATTCACGCGAAATAAATAGATGAATCTTGACATCAGTATTCGAACTGTGGACCTGGAGCGTGACAAGCGATATTACCACTACACCATGGCCACCCATTAATATGCTTGAAAGAAAAGCTTTAAGAATAAAATCACTATTTTACAAAGACTGGGAGAACATTGCGGATAAATATAGTTGAAGTTTTAACATGGAAGAATCAAATATTTTCGGGTGAGAAGGTTTAATATGTTGTTTCACCGAAATCGGAATTTTCTTCTAACCCCAAAATTAAAGGTACTTTGCCAACGACCGCTTTCTATAAAAAACGATTTTCTCGAAAACGTCCCTTACGACCTGGTTCGAATTTGATATTCGAGTTAAAGTGGTCATAGCCAACAGATGGCGTATCATTTTTATCGCTAAACATAAATAAAACTGTTCTTTACTCACCGACTGGTTTTTGAAAATCGTCTAATTTATCCGATATAACTCGGACCATTTTAACAATATTCTAACTGGTCGGTATGGTTTCTCGAAAGCGATGTAGACGCTGCAGCTG